>CM060253.1:49229763-49343702 GCA_030684275.1 Acipenser oxyrinchus oxyrinchus
TGCTCAATCCTGCAAGAGCAGCAGAATTCAGGCAATACAGTACTAACATGCAATGCCGGCAACGTATTTTCGGCACTTAAAACTCCAGAAACACAGTTCGGTGCTTTTACTGATTTTCGACCAAACTTATCTGCTTCTGTTTGCTCATTATTACCACTAAATATAATAGGTCTGTCGCTTCAAGCCGAAATTTTGCAAACCAGTGGTACGCACAGTGCATAACATGTGTACGGCTGCAGGCACCAATGATTCTGTTGACCGTATTAAGGCCTAGACAACAAAACACATATTGAAAGGCTGCAAAATGGCTGTGATCATGCTTTGTCTTTATTAAACTAACAATCTGTGTTGCTGTCTGTAAATGTGGGCAGGCATAGCAAAGGACAAAACTCATTTGTTCCACATGAGAAACAGTAGGTGTGTAGTGAGCCATTGTGGTGTTGTAGCTCTGTAAACCAGATACGCTGTTCTAAGTTGGGATCATTAGCCAGACGTCAAACTCATATATTTTGTAATTTTGGACTGCAGTGCTGCATTGCCACTCTTACTGAGCCATGAGTTGCTTAAAAATGCAAAAAATGCAACAAAAAGCAGACCTTTGGGGCTGGAGGATGCCAAGCCAAGAATTGAAGAATGCAGGCAGGGACAATAGTAACAAAAGTAATTTGCAATAGAATGAACTAGCAGTAATGGGTTACATTGCTTCCATTTTCAGGAATATTGCGTTCAAGCTCATCTTGTGAGCAATCCATATTTCTAATTTGGTTCAGTCCATTTTTTATAGAGGGCATCCTTCAGCTGTCAACGAGATTGGCAGGTGCGCTGTTTGGTTTTATTAATGTTTACTGTTCTAAAAGAGTATTTGATGTTGTACTTGATCCCACTTTTTAAAGAAGAACCCCAACTTGATGAGATGAAGAGACAACCATTGAATCTTGACATTTTTGTGAAAATTGTGTAAATCTGATGTCAGCATTTTCTTTAGACCTGCATTACATTACAACAAAAACAAAACAATATTCATCCTAACAGCTAACTAAGGAGAATCTCTGATAATAATAATAATAATAATAATAATAATAATAATAATAATAATAATAATAATAATAATGGAGGGACAGTTGCATTTACTTTTGCACATTTGTTTGCAAGCAGGTCACATCATGTTTTGTGGCTTTAGATCTAATCTCTGGAGAAACCAGCACAACAGATGGTCTCTTGGCTGTAATCTGCTTCCTGGCAGCTTCATACACGCACTGAGTTTGATGCCATGTCTATTTCTGATCCCTATATTGCTTCAGGTAAGTGCCTATCATCAATTTAGCTTTTACACTGCAACATTTATGAACAATTTCACTTCTTGACCTCCCTTTTTGCTATCTGATAACTCTAGTTGTTGCTTATCTGGGCAGCAGTGTGGAGTAGTGATTAGGGCTCTGGACTCTTGACCGGAGGGTTCTGGGTTCAATCCCAGGTGGGGGACACTTCTGCTGTACCCTTGAGCAAGGTACTTTACCTAGATTAATCCAGTAAAAACCCATAAATGGGTAATTGTATGTAAAAATAATGTGTAAAATAATGTGATTGTATGTAAAAAATAATGTGATATCTTGTAACAATTGTAAGTTGCCCTGGATAAGGGCATCTGCTAAGAAATAAATAATAATAATTGCTAAATAAACAAATAATAATACATAGGCATAAGGGTATTGTAGGCTCAATGGGAGAGACATGAATTTGATTGAGAGTTAATACTTGCACTTTTTGTTTTATTAACACTAATGAACAGCTGTGATGCAGATTCATCCAGCTGGTCTAGTCACATACTGTAATTGTTGCTAGCCCAGCACCTGTCTTCTGTTTTGAGATACAAGAAGACCTAATTTTCTATACACAATTTACTTCACTTGTAATAAAAACTGTACTCTTTTTCTTAATATACTCTTGCATGGTTTATTACAGTTATTAATTGGGTTCTCTTTGAGTCATGAAAATATGGAGGACATAAATTGTCCAAGTAATACAAGATGTATTGCAGTTACTGTGTAACTAGGTTAATGACACAGTCAGTAGTCGCTTCCTGCTGACAAACGAGGACGTAACTTGGTTCATGAAGTATGTGAAGAACATTTTAAATCCTTATTATAAATCCTAATTTCAGCTGAGCCAGTTAAAAATAATGGGTTGCATAGAAATAGATTTCCCAGGACTAAATCACATCACATCGAACAATGCAATTGTACAAGATTGAAAGTAATAAACTATTTAAATCTGGAAGTTGTTAATAAAAATGCAAATAAGTAAGACACTGCGACAGGGTAGTGTCACTCGCAAGACTGTTTCTGTCAGGGAGAGAGACGACACAAGACGCTGCAGTTTAAGTGCTATTGTGCACATTTATTACAAAAAGTAGACAAACAAACACCAACAGACAAAACATATAGGCACAAGAGCCAAAATAAAAGATTTAAACAAAATACACATACAGCACAGCACAGCACACATCTCACACACCTCCACACAAACATTAACATTAACTCTCCTATTAACACCTGTACGATTCCCTTTTTATACACCTGTGGCTGGAGCCTCATTAATCATCAATTATTCCATTATGGCCCCAGCCACATGTTTTGGCGAGGATGAATTTAACCCCCACCCTGCCACAGACACTAAATAAAGTAGAAGCAGAATTTCTCTTTAGAGTTGGTAAGTATTTGGCCAAACGACAGAAAAAAAACAGAACTAATAATATAAACAACTGTTCATTTTAAGATGACATGTGAAAAGGAGGTCGATGCTGTTCAATATTAGTGTCTAATCGTATATAAGAAACAAAATGTGTTATTGAGACCTAAGGGTGGTTGCATTAACCTAAAGGCACACCGAGAAATAAAGCAACACAGACAAATAAAACAACATTAACAACATATTTTGCATTAAAAAAAAAACATACTAAATCTTCCATCTGTAATAATGTGGCTTTGAGACACAGATAAAAAAAGCACTCTCCTTTTTTATTTATCATATCTAGTAATAGAATCACATTATGCTCTGCTCAGATTTTAAAGCGCTGAAGTATTAACCGCACCGAAATACATAAAGGCTTTTTTTTTTATAATGAAAACAGTGGATGACATAAATGCAGCAACCTGAAAACTCCAAATCGTATTATCACAGACTTCTTTCCACTTGAAAAATGATCCTATATGGTTTCTCAACATGCATACCAATTTTTGAACTCCCCATTTATTCCAGTGATTGTCATGTCTTTAAAAATAGATGCATAAAGCTTAGAAATTCTATAAAGTAACCTGAAATATTACAAAACTTTATACTTACATTTAAAAACACAAGTATTTCTGACCACTCATTTGATCACTTATAATTAATTTCTTTACTGTAAAAAGAAAATCAATCAATCAATCTGTCACCGATTGATTTCCAACTGTGTGTTAAAATATTTACTTGGGTTAACTCTGTCAAATGATTTTAGGATTTTAAAAACATCAATAGTCTCCCATAACAACCTTCTTTATTCAAGGCTACATAAATACAGTTCCCTCAACCTAACATCATAACTCATATCTTTTAGCTCTGAGATTAGTCTGGCACTTTGCTGGACTCTTGCCAAAGTTGCAATGCACTTTCTGTTATTTGGGGACCAGAACTGAACACAATATCCTAAGTGCAGTCTCACCAGTGCATGATATAACCTTATAATAACCTCCCTTGATTTGTACTCTCCACTCTTTTGACTATAAAACCAGAGCATTCTGTTAGCCTTTTTACTTCTCCCCTCTAATGCCAGGTTGCTGACAGTGACAAGTCTAATACATTAGCAAGGTCCTTCTCATGACAGGTCTGTTCTAGTTATGTTCCTCTCATTAGGCATTTGAATCCTGTCACAAGCGACACAATCATGGATATCTACAGGTGAATCCAGCACAGTATAAGGGGTGTTTTTTCCAAAAAAGAAAGAAAAACTAAACCATTTACCTTGGCCTAAATAAACCATACAATGAAGTACCAACATACCCACCTAGTTCAATGTAATAAGCTGCTCAGAAGGCTTTACTCCCTGCTGCTATAGGTGGTGGAGGCCACAACCATGTGGACTGAGAGGTACAGCAAAATATCTTAAAACTTATAGTAAGCTCTTTTGCAGACACATAGCCAATATACTTGAGTTTTGAGAACCAATCATTACTCACAATTGAAATAATAATAATAATAATAATAATAATAATAATAATAATAATAATAATAATAATAATAATAATAATAATAATGCAAACCTTTATAAAATTGGAGTGAACTTTCAGTTACCCTGGACTCATCCTTGATATTAAAAATTAATATCACACTGATACATTATGTGAACTGCCACCTACTGATAATTGTTACTTAAAATAATAACTACAGTATAGTGTCTACCCTTCCACTGGAAGATAAAAAAATCTAAAAACAATTTTGCTAAGAATAAAAAAATCTCCCCAACCTTACTATCTATTTACGGTACTGTACACAATCTTCTTCACATGTTTCAATGTCTTCAAAGACGTACCACTGAGTAAAACAGCTGGTGTAAAAGCTCCCTGCTTCATGTTCAAATAATGATGCTGCAGGAGTCACTTTGCAACTTTGCTACTTCCTGTCTTCTGGGACATCATTTTGCATCAAATAATACAGAGAGGATTTCTCAGTTTTAGCAATGCTCCAAGACCATCATCAATAATATTATGACATGGGAGCACTAACAATATTTATAGCTGCCCCTTGAGCATTACATGGCATTTAGCAATGCTCCTTGAGAATCACATTTAACATTCCACCAAACCACCCACACTATCCACAGCTTCAGGGACATGACAATGTGAGAGGATGTTAACACACTGCTCTGGTCTGCGCTGAAAAAAATGAATACCTTTAAAAAACTGATATTTATTCTTCTGGAAAAAATGTCCTCAATTTTAATGTCACCGTATCTTATAAATGATCTGCATGGCTGTTGATAAGGTACTGTTGCATAACTGCTGAATTCAGCATCCTCTGCCTTTATTTATGAACCTTGTCAGTGCACACTGACCGATTGCAACGTGCAGTTTCTATAACCACTTTGGAATTAGCATCTTTGTAATTGGGAAGCTTCTATGATACATGTACAGTATGTGTTTGATTATTCTAGGTGAACACGGTGTGATGACATGAAGCTACTTCTACACAGTATACACCATTCAATGTGACCTGGCAGAAGCATAGAAGCATATATCAGTGGTTTATATATGAATGGACTATATGAGTGGTTTATATCTGTATGG
The DNA here is from genome assembly GCA_030684275.1 of Acipenser oxyrinchus oxyrinchus. Taxonomy (NCBI): domain Eukaryota; kingdom Metazoa; phylum Chordata; class Actinopteri; order Acipenseriformes; family Acipenseridae; genus Acipenser; species Acipenser oxyrinchus. The sequence continues at coordinate 49,235,085 of CM060253.1, forward strand.
AATTATGAGTTTTAACTAGAGGCTGTGAAACAGAGGACCTGCAATACACGGTATAAGACTAGGAAAGAAGCTATATTAAATGTGTTTGATAGTTTTCAGGTTCTCAACACAGTACTTCTATTTCTGGTTCCTGTTACATCTTGATGCGGTTGCAATTCACAACTTTAAAATTGATTTGGGGCAGAGGCTTGCTGACAATAGAAAAACAGTAACTTGAGTCACAGACTAAACAGCTTTGCTTCTTAACCCGTTAAATAGCACATTTTCTAGTGATGGATAAGAAAATAAACCTTGTCTCAATCATTTTAACCGTACATGATGTGCTTTAAATAACAACACCATTGTAAGGCACTGTTTTGCCCTTAAATACCTTGTTTTACTTATAAATCTGCAACCTAAATCAGACAAAACATTTGCAGTGTGAAAGAAGGACAGCAAGTAAACCACAACATGATTCCTGATGAATGTTATTGGTTGTATACTTTGTTTTTTCAAGATAGATCTTCTTGTAGGTTGGCCCTCATTTTAAGGGGCATTATCAACTAGAGCAGAGACATAATACACAGGACAGCAAAGCTGCAGGGACAGTCGGGCACCGTTTTTCAAAGTACAGTTGTTATGATCATAATGCAATTCCATCTCATTCAAAACAACAATCTGACAAGATTAAGCATACAGGGAGGAGTGATGTGATATTTTTGCCAAGAGAATCCAACTGCAGTACAAAGAACTGTAGTGTTATATTTCAGCTCACACTAGATGGCAGTCTTACACACTAAACATGTTTCTTGGAACCTGATTAAGAATGCTGAACTTAATACAGCAGAAAATCAAACATTGTGTTTTTAAAATTCGTATGAAATGCTTGAAAAATCCAATGTTTCCAAAGGACTGAATAACCATTTGTTTTAGGGTTCCCACTGTTTTCTTATGCTCCTAGAACAGATTTGTCGAGCTGAGCTTTGAATAGCTGTCAATAGAAACACACCATAGGTGTTATAGTCTGCTAATTTCAGATTTGATCATACTAGAAAAACATGTCCAAGTTCTTCAACACAACCTAAAAATGTAGTGGAAACCCAGTTTGAGAAAGCTGCACAATAGGCTATAAGTAGTCACGCAAGGCCAAATTGGAACGCAGACAGGAACATTTAAATATACCCTCCTGTGTTTTAATATTAATTAGAGTACTATTAATTACTCTCCTACTAAATGGAAACCCAAATTACCCGAAAGGTACTCTCAAAATAGCATAAGAAAAAAAAGTTAGATTTATTTTTATTTTTCCATGGAAACCCCGCCAGTGACACATGACACATGAGAAATAAGCAGAGATTTGTTTGTTATTGTATATGTATACACTGTATGAAGAAAATCTTGACCAATCCACTGACAACAACAATAAACAATAACCAATTTTAAAATAGTACAGTTTCTTCATAATATCAGATATCCCCAAAGTAATGAAAACAAGTGATAGTAATATGCTCAATGGAATGGGAGTTCATAGCTCAGCATCAACATCTTTTGTAAAACTGAAGGCTTCATTTTTCTTTGCTTATTTTATTCTCAATAAAAGGTGGTTGACAAACCTATGGGCAATGGTCTTTCAAATCTTCAGCTCTTTGTTGCTTCCATCCTTTCATTACATGTACAGTTAAAGAATCTCAGTTGGATAGTCCTGGTCATTAAAATAAGGTACATGGGCCACTTGGACTTGAAAACAATATCCTGTTTCAAGGTCTACCTTCATCTTTTTAATATCTCGTAAAATTATGTCTTTCTTGTTTAAATGATCCCATACAGAACTGCACTCGCCGCTGCTGACATAAATCCTCGCCAAGATACTGATCTTTTTAGTGCCTCTTAGGCAGCCAGTAAAAAAAACCAATCATCTGCATTTTTAGAAATGTATTTTCTTTCATTTTACATCTTAAGAGCATTGGGTCAACACATTCTTTAGCATTTTCCATTGTAATAATTATCAACAGGACATGTTTCTTATATCTACATCTAACTATAATGGTTAATATGGTTTCTAATGTTGCATTTGCTTGATTTGTGAATAAATACAGTTGCTACAGTGTAGCTCACTGGCAAGGCTTGTTATCGTCAGGGAGAGAGACTCAGACACAAGAAGCTGCAGTTTAAGCGCTATTGTGCACTTTTAATTAAACACAAATAACAATCAAAACACACTAACAAACAAACAGGCACAGTGGCCAAAATAAACGCCTTGTCTTTTCCCTTCCTCATTTCTCCCACGCTACACCGCTGCTCCACTCTGCACTGACTCCCTATCGCTGCTCATATCCAATTCAAAACTCTTGTATTCTTGTAATCTCTGTCTTGACCTTTTTGCTCCCTCCTCCTCACACCCTCTCTCGCCCCCTTCGCTCCTCCACCACCGGCAGATTAGCTGTACCCCCCCTCCGCTCACCAACTTCCAGAACCTACCCATGGAAATCAGGACTGCTCAGTCCCTGACCACCTTCTGGTACCTCCTGAAGACACACCTGTTCAGGCAACATCTGTAAACCTCACAACTCTGGACTATACTTGACTATATGGCACCCAATTGTACCAATACTTGTTTTTGTCCTTTTTATACACCTGTGGCTGGAGCCTAATTAATCATCAATTATTCCATTATGGCCCCAGCCACATTCCCATGTGTGTTCAACCCAATATTCTCCCCACAGACACACACATTGCACCGGCAGGGCTTCCACTCTGCCACAACAGTACACATCAAACAGTTGTTACATGTGACACTACACTGTTGTAATTAAAGTATGCAACTGACAGATTATCAGTCTCAATAATGATGCCCAAAATGAATTACCTTTATTTTCTCCAAACACCCTGAGATAAAAAGGAAAAAAGGAGGCCAACTCCTCTGAGCCCGGCCCTCAAAGAAATATGTAAATTGTTTCTGATAGTCCTGGAAGACACGTGACTACTGTCTTTACCCATTCAGTAAGTAGTTACCATTTTTCCACTACCTTGCTCATCGTTTTGATTTCCATTCTCCCCCTGATGTTTTTCAGATTTATCGTTACCATTCGAAAATGAAACTGTGAGCTTAACTAGCCAACCTCTGGTCTTAAATGTATAGGGGAAACCCTTTAGAACTAAGTTGTTTCACAAATTGTTCTGCCTAACATACAATGGCTACATAATCTATTTAGACAAGACATGACTGTAAAGAACCCTTAGCATAAAAGATCCTGAAAGTGTCTGAAAAGATATAGAAATATGTATTGGGACAGCTTTTTAATTTTATTTTCACCAGGCACTGCTACCAGTTTAATCAAGATGTGACATTCTTCTAATCACATGACCCCATCACACAAAAAAAGGATTTAGATCTCAAGATCATGGCAAGATGGCAGGAAAGAATAAATATGAAATCCTCCAAAACTAGAAGGTGGAAATCATCAAGAATGTGGATACTAATCAGGCAAACTGCCAAGGAAACCAATCCATCATCGTGCACTGTTTGGTATATTGTGAGAATGCACCCAGGTCTGTCTACCCAACAGAATGAAGACAATCCTGCATTTTAATAGTGTGACTACTGCTAATAAAACTCTGATTAACAATGAAGTCTCCCATTTTAAATATAGACAGGTAGCTTTAATAATTGAAGATTCATGTACAGTACTTTGTCCAGTTTCTTTTCTAGTTGAAAAAAAAAGAATTAAATCATATCAGGCTATGGTTGGCTATGATGCAGGGTCAGACCTGAAATGATCTAAGATGGATGTGGAATGTTCAGTATTCAAGTGGCTTGGAGTCCCATATAGATTACTGATAGGACTAGTGTTTCCAAGGTCCTGTTTCAGCAGTAGCAGGCTGATTCTGACCTGATATACCCTCTACAGAAACAACAAGAAATTCACTTAATTACCCTTTTATGTGGTACTCACTCTTCATTTGTCTGCAGGGCCTGTAAAAACAGAATAAAAGCCTTAGTTTTACGTAAGCGCAAAGGCAAAGGCACATTTTCAGAAGGGTATAATTCTAATGGTATAAAACAAGCAAGAACAATAAGTCAACAGCTCCTACCTGCAGTAAAGTTGATTCTTGTTAGTTTTATACCATAACAGTTATTTTATTCTTCTCAATTTGTCTTTTAAAAGTATTTACTTTTAAAGCAGGTGTAATCTAATGTCAGTTGACTATTTTGCCATGCTGCTGTGGCAAAACAAATTCCTCATCTAAAGGATGCCATCCAGCAACAGGTGCTGTATGTTCCTGTTTTCAGTGTTCTCGACCATTGAGCCCTTCCCAAACCCAACGAGGACTGAACCTGAATGATGCCCTGGGACAGGACGGCTGAGCGGTGACGCACCCAGACCAGGAAGCTGACAGAGACACAGACAGGCAGGTACTTGCAGGTTAATGCACTGCGGCGCGTTTTTATTCAAAATCAAATAATTAAACAAAAACAACGCTCACAGAGCAGAAATAAAAAAAAAGTTTAACAAAACAATCACGACCACAAACACCAAACAAATACTGTGCACAAGTAGCAACCCCAACCCTAAACACACAAACAGACACGACACATGGCCATCTCCGAATTAACAACCAATTAATTAATTTGGAGACAGACACATTCTGCATGAGTTTAGTAGGATGGAGCTTTAACCCTATCCAAGCTGCCAAACCATAACAAACAAATCACTTGTTTTAAATAAACATAAAACAATACATTTTAAATCATAACAATACAATATAATACAGTACATTTGAACTTGTTTTAAATAACCATAAACTAATACAACCATAACCCATTCCTTTTTAAATCATAATAATACATCGTTTTTCTTTAAACCAACACAAACCCTTACTTTTACATAAAATAAACACAACACATCTACTTACAAGCAGAGCTTTGTCTCTACCCTGCTACATGCCCATCAGCAGTAAATGCAATGACACAGAGCTCCTTGTGACCCATGGTGATAGTCCTACAATATTGTTGCTACTTCCACTTGGCAAGTTTCAGTGCTCTGCGTTTCTTTTGTGAAGAGACAGACTTTATGGTCACCTTGCAAGCCTTTTATTTTTTGGAGGAAAAATATAATCAAAACAAATGTTCAACCAACGATAATATCACAATATCATGACATTATAACATGACATTATAACATTTATTAACAATCAGGAAATCATCAAATGGATGATTCTCCAAAAGTTTGCATTTGAAAACACAGCTTTTATTATTTTATGTGGTAATACTAAAATAAACTAAAAGTCAATGATGAATGTCTTTCACAGTGTCTTAAATATATAGCTTGAAGTTGATTTGTAGCCAAGACGGAGGTAATGGAGGGAGGTTATATTCACCCCAGTTGGTATGAGTGTGTGTTACATGATACAATATGACATTTGCAAAGATCTTTTTCAATTTGCTTTGCTTCCTGGCCTATAGGATAGCTTAAGAGTTTCATTTATACCATTCAGATGCTGAAAGCTATAACAGAGTTATTGCATTGGTACATTGGTAGTCAACACTAGCTTTCTGAATCTATGGAAATATTTAATAATTCCGTCAATGTATTTATTTATTTATTTTTTTAATTAACAGCCCTGCCAGCATCAATGCAGATCTTTCATCCACCTGGCAAATTTGTATTCAACGCAACACACCACAGAGAAACCAGGAAGAAGTTTCAATTATTTTTAATATTCAGCTCACTAAAGATATATGCCTGAAGATATACTTTTAAAATAATTTTTAGTCCACTAACAGTGGACTTGGAATTTTACACACATCTGGGCTCGTGTTCATTACAATAAGAATCCGTTAATAAAGGTACCATTCTGACCATAGATAACTGAGACCAAAGCTTATCTGAACTGAGCCTAAGACGGTCCTATGAGGTCCTAAGTCATACACTTAATGCAATTAGGAGATAAGAGAGGAATCAAAAGAACATTGACACATGATCTCAATTACTAATGCCTGTAACACTTAAGGCATGGCTGCATTGACAATTTTGAACTGTGAATTCACAAGTGTTCACAGTTTAAATGTTGCCTCTGTGAGCAAAACAGGGGAGTACAACATACTGTGAATTAATTAGCTAATGTGTCTATGAAATTCTTGTAAGTCAACCCCAGGCTTTTTTATTTGTTTGCATATTTGTTAGTTTGTTTTTTGTTACTTATGTAATAATCACATAGCTGACGATAGGTGTAAGCATATGTGCCTGGCCTATGAACAGATTTATAAGTCACTGTCATTTAAATAACAAAACACAAAATCTATACCTGTTACAATGTGATTTAAGTGTTCTTCAAATGGCAATGGGGCAAGACATTTCTGTTTTGGATTGTGTGACCAATGTGCTTTTAAATTTACATTTTACTCAAATAGAACCCAGCTGTTTCCGTCAGTGGTAGTAATGATGAATTCACAGCAGGAAACATGCCCCAGACACAGTTTTAATGAAAGAAACTATGTAAAATGAGGAAATATATATTAGCACATGAAATTGAGGGTCAAGAATAACCATTTGTGATCAACAATAAGAAATAGGGTTCCATTTGGGTCTGAAGTACTGCAGTAGGAGATATTACTAAAAAATGTGTCTTGATAGGGCAAGCTTTAACATTGCTAAGATAAACAAATTGTAATTTTAGTGAAATGGGAAAAAAACAGAAAGGATACTGTTAACACTGTAAAACAGAAGGAGGCATGCAAATAAGAAAGGAAAACATGGATAGTAGGGCTATTTTCTACCTGATAGAAAGGGTTTGATGCTTCTAAACAAATGTACTTTACATACAAAGCAGTACTTCATGAGTCTGGCATTCACAACTGGCAGGTACTTCTAACTTAATGGCACTTGATGCAAAAAAAGGCAGGAAAATGTCATTAAATTGGCATATAAACCAGTATTTTATGCTCATTGCAGCTATCAAGTAAAAGCCACTTTAGCTCTGTAACAACTGTGCTGAGTGGGTATGAATTGCAGAATCCAAAACAAAAAGATCAGCAGCTTTCTGGACTTGCTCGATCTCATCCAAGTAGTTTATTTATTTATTTTATTTATTCATTCTTTACCAGGAAAAAAAAAACACACTGAAGACCGAGGCCTCTTTCACAAGAGTGTCTTGGCAAGATGACCAGAAACAGACAGTAGTAACTTCACATCCCTAAAAACAACATTACACTCAAAGACAATCTCATCATCAGTCTGAAAAGCGACAGGTAATGAATGATTCAACTGTTGTTTTCAGCTTTTAACATAGTTTGGCAAGTTTATTCACTCTGCTGAAGATATTCATTTTTTACTTGTTGACCTCATATGACTGTGGCACGGTACATATTGAAGCACCAGGTGCCAGTACTGTCATGTTGGTAAAGCCTTTGAATAAGCAAACTTACCATAGACAGGTGTACATTTTCACCAAAAATGATGCTTATTAACAGAGATGTTTGGTTGCTTGTCTTTCGGATTGAAGTAATGAATGACTTAATTTGCCCCAATCATAACCTCTGACATATATCCCCGTAACAATCCAATACAACAACTATAGCTTGTTAACCAGGGGATGTGCATAACTTTGTGTCAGTCAATTAAAACTTAATATCATAGATGCAGCTTGATTGGCATTTCTCTCATAAAAAATAAATACAATCTCACTTACTTGACTTTGTAATGCTTTCGTGTTCCAGGTTTTGACAACGCCACATTACAATTTTTATTTGCTTTTATTCATAAATAATCTTTTAAATAAACATTTTACTCCCTCTAAGTGCTTTGAAATGAACAGAACTGAGAAGTTGAAAGACTGATATTTGAAAAGATGTCTTCTGTACAAAGGAGTTATTAACATTCTCTTGTAATTGAAGGGCAGAATATATAGGCTGGTGGTTTGCCTCAATGGTCACTGCAGCCAGAAGTAGGATTTGGTGCCATGGAAACATTTTAGGATTAATACGTGGATTGTTAATGAATGTAGGTAGAAAATACCACTATTCTGTATCCATTTCACACTGAGCAGTGATCTTCCCAACAGTTAGAAGATAAATGATAGAATCGGAAGCTATTTTAAAATATTATCCTGAAGGTCAGGATGCACCAGATGGCCAAGAGTGATTATAAAAAAAAAAATTAAAAAAAAAGAATCATATCCACTATTGATGTTTTAAAATCAAGTGATTTTCAGTCCTGCCATGGTCAATTGTACAAGACCATGGAGCCTATTTAATTGATCTAACAGTGAGAGACTGCAATACAATACTGTTACTGTTTAGTTAATTAAAATACAGATCTTTGTTTGCCAAGCTTATTTTAATCATCTAACATCTAACTGCATTATGAAACAGTATGTCTGTATAAATGTTGAAAACAACAGAAAGGGAAGATTTCTGTGATGTTACGCATCTCAAATAAATGAACTCTTGTTACAATGATTTGTGTTTGTCTAAAGAATTCAGCACTTTTAATAAAACTTGTGCCACTGGGCTTATTAAATATTCCATTTTATGAAGCAGGCATTTTCCCTGTCTAGATTTATTAAAATGAGCAATTAGGTTCCACTAGCACTGCATATTTTTCTTATAACTGAATTTCATGGTGTGGTAATTTTTAACAATTTCTCAACCAGCATCAGGAGAATATTTGATTCAGGTCATTTTTAGCTTGTTAAATTTGCACCGATCAAATGAAAATAAAAAGAGACAGGGTTCAGCTGTTTCTAAAGTAAAGATCTAAAGGTTACTCGTTATACATGTGGGATGGTAACACCTTCCCATGCAGGCACTATCATTACCGGTACTGTAATTACTCCTTACGCATTTTATTTGATGTGTCTGAGCTTCCTGTTTTGAAAAATAGAAGGCTCTGTTTTGTGTTACAATAAATATATAAAACAGTTGTGTTAGAACACCAAAGTGGTGATATGTCAACATGACCATGTTTGCAAAATATGATGATCATACACCCTACAAAAGCCAATAATTTGAGCTTATTTCTCCAAATATTTTTAAAAAATGTATTAATCCAACAAAACCAGATGAAACGAAATAAGAAATGAATCATTCAAGTGCAAAAATCTAGCATTTATTTAAGTGCAGGATAATGCATCAAGAACAATTTGAAGAATATTAATATAATTGTGAATAGGACCCTCTGTTACTGAGCTGTATTGCATTTTATGTCCATGTAGTTGCAGAACATTCATTCAAATGCATTCAAATAAATTGGGGCTGATATTCTTTCACTGTACTTAAAGTAATTTTTACAAAATACTTGATGCATAGGTCTTCTTTTTCTAGTGCTTAATAATCTTCCTAGCTGGTATTTTGATATTCAGTGCATCAGCCTTCCATATATTACACACGCTTTGGCAAAAGATCATGTTCATGTTCAGGGGCCGGTTGCACAAAAAAAGTCTTAACTTAAGTATAAGACTTAGTTCAAGTCCAGCAAAATTGGTCTAACGTAAGACCTTGAGATAAGTCTGTTGCACAAAGCAAAACTTAGCAGGTCTTACGTAAGACTGGGCTTCAGCTACTGTTGCTAAGCAACGAAGACCGGTTATTTTTTCGAGTCTGTTTGAAAAAAAATGTCTGGCAACGCAAAGTGAAGAAAATTAATTTTAGCGAAGAAGAAAAATTGGCAATTGTAGAAGTAATTATTAAAAAAAATAATATTGGGGAGGTTAGGGGTGTCATTAAAAATTCGTACAAAAATAAAGCCTGGCAAGAAATTACAGGACGGGTAAATGCCATCAACCCAGCCGTAAATCGCACTGTAAATGAAATTTAAAAAAAAAGGAAAAATCTGCTGGCTGAGGCCAAAAAGAATATTCAAAAAGAAACCAAAACTGGAGGCGGCCCTTTTGAAAAACTTTCCCAGTTAACATCTTTAATAATAGGTATTTATGGGGAAACAAGTCCCATTTTCAATGGAATTGAAGGGGGTGCGGAGACGGGAATAGAGGGTGCCACGGTGATGGTAACAGCAGGTAAATTAAAAATAAGTTAGTTAGTGTCTTTATTTTCAAATACCGTTTTAATTAAAAATGTATCCAATCGGTAGTATTCCTATATTCAAAATCCCACTCTCTTTTAGTGGAGGTCTTGTGAAAAGAAATAAATCTGGTAATCACTCAATTTCAAGACAGTATAAATCTTGTTTAGGTAAATACATAAATAAGCTTCAACGTTTTTTTATAGAACCGTGCAGTGAAATCGTATATTCATTACCGTGGCATCCTAACGACTCAGTGGAACTGCAGCAGGAGTCCTTCGATATCGACACTGTGCTAAGTAAGTTTTTGTACAATACAAAGCACACGTATCCCAAGAAATGAATTCCTCATTTTGACTGAATATTGTATATTTCCTTAATTGGTAACGTTTTTGAAATACTTTGCCTACCCGTCCCCTTGTTTATCAACAGTTAAACATTTCCACAATACAGGCTTTATGTTTCCGGTACTCGGCACCCATTTACAAAATAAACAAATCACATGAATTCTACATACAAAAAACGGAATATTTAAAAATAAAAATACACAGGGATGCTGTGGCTTCTGTTAGTTGCAGGCTCCAAGTCATCCTTTAACATTTCCACTAAAGTTAATACGTCCTCATTGTGGAAACGCAGTCGTTCAAACACAGCAATGTTATTTAAATTCTCTAAGGGATTGTGTCTGTCCTTTAATACTCTTTCCCTACGAAATGCACTTTCATTTAAAAATTCAGCAAAAGCTATTAGTGCTGCTGCCATGTTGGCTTCTATAGCAACAGATACTTTTTTTTCCATTTAAGCCTGGTGAGAGGGAGGCTTAAAAAAGGACTTAAATTTAAGACCAGGCTCAAATTAAGACTTTTTGTGCAACAGGTCTCATTTGTTTTGGGCTTAAATTTTAAGTCTAAGTCCAGGAAGTGGTCTTAAATACATTTAAGACCTTTTGTGCAACCGGCTCCAGGTCCTTAAAGTGTTTTTCAACCCATTCTAAAGAAACAAAGTCACTCAAGGCCTTTCAATCATAACTACGGCTGAAGGAAATCTTACCTCTATTTGTAGAAAACATGTGATTGAAGCGCTGTACTAACGTGTAATAAGAAACATGGGTCTGAAATAGCAAGCCTAATGTGATAAGAATGTGCAGCACATTGTAAAATAGATGGGCTGTTCTATGTTAAATCAACACAGGTTGAAACTACACCTCTTCAGAATTACAGGAAAGTCAGTGTATAGGACAGTCAGTTTTGAATTTTTTTTTTAAAACCCTGAAACTAATAATTCATTAAATATAATGTCTCATCACCAAAAATACTGCCTTAAACATTTTTTTATTATATATCCCTCTCAGGTCATGATATTACCCTGTGAACCATGACCTTGATTTCTAAAATATTTTTGTATTCTTCCACCCCCAGGAAGATGCTCACCGCGTTTCATCTTGGGATGCCCAGAAGGAGCTACTCACGTTTTTATCATAGTCCTTATGCTTTAACTTTGACTTGACAGAGTTTTCAGAATATTCTTTGACTTATTTGAAGCTCCTTACTGAGAAAAAAAACAACACGGAAATAAATTATTCATCCACATTTACCCTATTTACTGCTCAAAAAAGTGTCAACGTAAGCAGGCATTAGAACACGCCAGGGTTGTGAAGAGTCTCTGCCTTATTACTTGCAAACTGCCTTGTTTGGAGCTTATTTATAGATTAACTTAACCAAATGATTCGAAATGGTCAATTTAGCTCCAATGCATATAGATATTGGAACTGTATTTGTTAAAATTGCATGACAAATGTAGAACACTTAAAATACCAACTGACAATATTGAATAACTTCTCAAAAGAATTACTTTTGTGGTATAACTGATGTTAGAGATGTTCCAGTCCATTAGTCCTTCTGATTTTTAAGGACAGAACCTTGGCAGCCTACATAGCATATTTTTGCAATCTAGTTTTGAAAGTGCATATCACTTTTTTTATCTTAAACATATTGTAACAAGAAATATTTTGTAACTATGGTTTGTTTTTGTTTTTTTTTGTATTGTATTTGTTTTTATTAATCAAATCTCAGAACCCTGAGACATCCTAGTATCTGACACCTCACCAGATTTCCTAATTATTGTGTACCCTGATGCATTACAAATGAAAATAACTCACTGCTGGACATTTAAAAAGATTCTGTAGTGGACAAAAATAAGTCAATGAAACTTATATATTCTCAGAGTGACATTGGTGACAACTAAATTATTCACAAGATCATATTGCCTTTTAAAATAATTTAGATTCAGTTTTAGTAGCCTAGGTCTAAAGATCTATATTATACTGACAACTGTTTTTCAAATGTCATAGGCTACTGAATACAACTTTAGAAGTCTTTCTTTCTTTCTTTCTTTCTTTCTTTCTTTCTTTCTTTCTTTCTTTCTTTCTTTCTCAGATTAAAACAGGGCTTGCATTAGTATTTGTGAATTTCACATCTTATATACAACTACGTTCTTAAAACACATGCGGTTTACCCATTAAACACTTTTTGTATAAAACCTGTGTGTTTAGACCTTGCTTTTTAATTTCTGATCAGTATTAATTGCATGTATTGCACTGTTGTTAGGATTAACAGCCTTTGAGAATCATAAACTCCCACGGCTTATGTGCAAAGATCAACTTTCTCTTACAAAGGCTTCACAATACTGGAAGAAAATGCCAGAACAATTAAGATCAATTACCAACTTTGGTGAATTTAAGTGTCTATTGCATGCTATTAAAGGCAGTGAATGTGGTTTGTTAGTTATTTTGTTATCGGTGGTCATGATGTACAGCTATGGCCAAAAGTTTTGTATCACCCTATAGAAATAACTCATTTTGCTTCATAAAGTCAAATGAAACCTGCTGAATAAAGTTACTTAACATAATGAATTACATACTGCTTTGTAGTTTTTCCTATAAAAACTGACAAAAATTGAAAAATGTGACATTTCAAAATCTAACATGAAACACTGTACTACCATTAGTTAATTTTTAATTACATTATGTTAAATAGAAGATCTAAATTATGTTAATATACTGTATATTTTTTTGATTATGCCTCAATTCTAAAATTCTAGGTGATGCAAAACCATAGTCCACAGCTGTCATTTAACTACACTCTTCCAGTATCCAGCTAAATTGCAGAATAAAAATAAACTACCAGTATACACACAATTGAGATTTTTAAGATTTTTTCAGATTGTTAATTAAAAAAAACAATGACATACTTTTAACCTGTCTTTAGACCCAGAGACTCAACTGCACAAAAAGCTGACCACAGGAGGTATTTTATTGATCTACACAGTGGCAGATCTAAATACCACCACCTTTGTCACCATGTGACACGTATAACAATTTAAGTTTGACTATATCTTAGACACTGTGCTTATGCACTTCATGCAATGGTAATAATGAAGAGGAGGCAGCAAATATTAGTTTGGTAACAAAATCAAATTGGAAAAAAAGATTATCTAGCATTCCATCACTATCCCATTCAACTACAGTGCACTTACAGCACCAGTAATGTCACATCAGACTCAAATACTCAGTATTCCATAAAATACTCAGCAACACTGATTGAAACTACACTATTTACTGATTTAAACATGAAACACGATTGAACTGTTTCTGAGACACCACATAACACAAGCACACATATTATTCTGCAAATCAAGCCATTCACCTGCTATACTATTATATTAAATAGCTGTCTGTTAATATTTAAATTACTGTACATATGAAAACACAGAGATTGTTTCTCCTGTTGGCTTACTAAGCAGGAAAGCCAAAATGAAAACGCCGTCACTCTCTGCATTGATTCTAAATTTGATTTAAAGCTGATGCAATGTACTGTGTGACAGAACAATGCTACAGCTGGAAGATGATTGGCTAATGATACTGAGTGATTTTCTAATTGAACTTAAGGAAGGTTTCTTTGATCTCTGAATAAAACAGATTAAGTTTTCTCATATGCTGCTTAAGACTAACTTCAAGATACATATTTAATTCCTTTACCTCAGCAAGACATACAAAAGCATGGCTTTGAACACCATCTAACTGACATGGATTCAAAGTGAATGAAAATACATTTTGAAATCGAGTAAAATTAAATTAAATTGAGTAACTTAGATGTGGTTGTCTGATGCACAATTATTTAGCGCAATGCTTCATTTTTAAGAACCACAGTGCTAGGGATAAAGTAGCAGTGGAACTGGCATGCCATTTCAAGTTATGAATTAAACGAGCTGGGCTCCTTTTAGCTGACACATTATTATTTGGAATGTTAATACAGTAAGAAATAGTTCAGTAAGCACAAAGCAAGGAGAACAGTGAAGTGTGTGACATATAATTATTATTACTGTTGTATCACCAAAAAGTAAAGCCTACAAATTGCATATTCTTTGTTCCTATTCACTCATCCGTGAACCCCTTTTTAATTTTAAAATGCCAGAAAAAAACAATGTTACTTTAGCTGCCAAACAGGTAATATATTTCTGTAGAGTACTTTTCAACAATTCAGCTATTTGAAGGACATTTTTAAACAATGACTTACTTAGAAGGTTTGCACCATTGCACAATCTGTCAGTAAGTGTTGTGTGTCCCCGTGAAAATGGTGCCTGATAATGGAACCATTCACTGAGAAGAACAGTGCCAGTATTAAACAATTCCCCTATGGACATTTACTGTGGCATACCATGGTAAAAAATAAAAAAGCAAAGTGCTCAGGATAGCACAGCAAATCACATACTGTATGTATGGTAAAGTGTTGTAAAAACATGATTGTCGTGAAAATCGTGGGGAACATTTATAGAGCAATCTGTAGAGCATTTTGGGCCCCATGATGGTTGTCCTGAAATCTCCTTGTCCATTACACCTGCCTTAGTTTGAAGCAATTAGAGCTTCAAACTAAGGCAAGTGTAATGGACAAGAACATCTAAAATATTGTACTTTGTTCATCAGTGACTGGATGTACATAGCTTTAATGATGCCATTAGCAGTACTACCCATTACATTAATACACAGAAGCCCTGTGAGTCTTTACAGGCAGAACATGTACTGTAGTCATTACATGATCTCTGTTATGTCCCTCTATTACTATATGCAGCTGTTAGCAATTATTATTATTTGTTTATTTAGCAGACACCTTTGTCTAAGGCGACTTACAGAGACTAGTGCGTGTGTGAACTATGGATCAGCTGCAGAGTCACAACAACAATAGGGAACTGTCAGGATGTGAGTGGTGTGGGGAAGAACAGAATGTCCAAACAGCCGGTGTATTTCCAAAATGAACGTCTTTTTATTTATGTAGGTTACCCCCGCTACCAACAATGGTATTGGAGGAAGATAGACGGCGGGTTGCAGTCCCAAACAAAAGAAAAGGTTCTCAAATAATAAACAGTAATTGCACTGTACATTCCATAAGTGCAGGCACGGGGTGAGGTGGCAGGGTAGCGCAGGTGCTCCAAGTGAAAGTCCAAGTGCTGTGCTGTGGCAGTGTAGATGCTCCGGGGGTCGCGCAGGCTCAGTAGCTTCAGCTCCGTAGAGGTCTGCTTGTTTACGTTTCAGTGTAAGGTGCCATCCTTACGTAGCTGCGTCCCCTTTGTACTGCTAAACCCCTCCCTGTGATCAGTGCGGTGCCACACTCTGTCCAATCGCCGCACACAACACAGCTGATCACAATAGAGTCATTCAGCAGTCTTATAGCTTTGCTCTTTCCTCAAGATGGCCGACTTCTGGTTCTGTCCTACCATCGAGTCGGCCCATCCCTGTGAAGGTCTACCACCAACCTTACTTAACGCCCTTCCTTGTTGGGAGGTAGATTTGCAGCTCAGATTCATTCTTTCCCGTTCACAGGAATTTACAGTTGTTTGGGGAATCTGAATTCTTACATGACACAGTCCAACGGTAAAGCAGAAGAAGCTAGCAAGAATAATATCCATACAGTAACTATAACAATACAATAGAAATGCACCCACACACAAAAAAAAAAACTATTTTTGTTTTACCCTCAAAAAAGTACTCTACTGTTACTTTAATTGCTATAGTGATAGGTCTGTCCATATACATGTGCAGCAGTGTGTAGTAGTGGTTAGGGCTCTGGACTCTTGACCGGAGGGTTGTGGGTTCAATCCCAGGTGGGGACACTGCTGCTGTACCCTTGAGCAAGGTACTTTACCTAGATTGCTCCAGTAAAAACCCAACTGTATAAATGGGTAATTGTATGTAAAAATAATGTGACATCTTGTAATAATTGTAAGTCGCCCTAGATAAGGGCGTCTGCTAATAAATAAATAAATAATAATAATAATAATAATAATAATAATAATAATGCATGTACGCAACTGGTTTGTGGATAGTCGTACTGTAATGTCAATGAGCTAAGCTTTGTCTAGTTGCTCAGTTATTTTATAATAACCAAAGTTATCTAAAATACAAAATACTCATTGTTAGTTATTGGTAGACTAAAAAATCTTCTATGTGGCTGTTTATGTCAATAAACATAAACATCCCTCTGGGTTACAGTTTGACTCTGTGGACTACAAGGTAACGGTCAGGTTCCACCCACTAGTGGTTTATACCCATCTACAAAACAAAAATAAAAATAAAGACTTGTGAAGATTAAAATTGCAGATTCTGAAAAACACAAGAAATTTACAGTCTACTACAAATATTGCAACTGTTTCTGTTGTACAAAAGTACATTTTTAATATCTTTAAAGATATTAAGTGCAGATTGTGAACATTTCTGGTTTATAATATATAAAAGTGCGTATGTATTTTGCAACAACTTGCAATGCTTGTGTACTGGACAGAGATTGCATGCCTTTCATCTGTTAGCTCATAGACATTTTACTAAACCTCAGAAAATATGAAATACAGCAGTATAAACCATTTTAGAAATGTCTCTGTGTTGAAGCCTGCCCTATATTGCAGACATTGCATTCATTGAGGACTGAGTAAAATTTAGAAAAAAGAGATATATACCCAAAACAAAAGCAAAGTATAAAAACACAAACCAGTACCCTAACTGCAAAAGACAGTACCCAGCAAGCCCAACGGATTTAGAAACTACATCATCTGACAACACTGTACCATACCACCTATGAAATGTCAGTCTGCCAATCATCACTCTTCACAATTTGATTTGGGATGCAAGCCCTTCAATCCAGTGACAGCTCAATTTGTATGACCTATTGATGCTGATTATCCTGAAGAAAGTAGCTGTGTTTCTTCTGCGCGTTACTGATTGTTTCTACATGCAAGAAGATTTAGCAGAAAATACTTAGCTAGTCCCCTAAGACATAGCTGCTGAGAGACATCTTGTGAAATCCCTTATAGACACAGTACAGCTTCTTGTGTTACTGAGAGTTGGACCACATCCACTGCACACCCCTACCTTTAATAACGTCCTTAAAGAAATCTTTACACATCTCACATATCTCTACTTTTAATAACATCCAGAATGTCAAGTTTGTGAACCATACAGAACCCACATTTTGGTTTTGTAGTTTGTCTGAAGACATACCAGAACTAATAATCCGTGGAGTTTAAATCACGTGAAATCAAGGGGCAATTATCTCTCAATGTGTTCTTATTTCTGCATCTTGGTGGGTTTTATTTTATAGATTACTGAAGCACTGGGAGGTGCCAAATGATTTAATTGCAAATTCTTCTCAGCCAAAAGCCAATTGCCCTATTATTGCATTATGGGCTTTTAAATTGCCACTCGAGGCCTATACATTAGCTAGAGCATTCCAAGTTGGCAAGATTAATCATACCACCTTGTGTAATTCATAATTGAGGATATATATCCATATATACAGTATATATATATATATATATATATATATATATATATATATATATATATATAGAGAGAGAGAGAGAGAGAGAGAGAGAGAGAAGAGAAGAGAGAGAGAGAGAGTGACAGTGACAAAGCGTGCTTTCTCCTTATCTGCTGTACCTGTATGTTTATTTTTCTAGTGTTGCACCTTCGCTAGGGTGACCAGACGTCCATCAAAGGTCCCAGTGTCCTGGCATTTTGCTCAAAATCTTTAAAAAGTCCTGGTTTTCAGCCACTTCATGGTACTAGGGTAATCAAGAATATTATTTTTATAAAGTAATTAACAGAGACGTACATGCTTATTCCTCAGTGCGCCATGCATTTTCATTTAGTTTATATTCAATATGAATCTACGATTGTGTGTAATACAGTCATTTCATAGCATATAAAGTGTTGTGCGATTCACTGCCGTTACAGATTCTGTCCAGTCCCCTGTCGGTGAGATGAGATGAGGTTAAAAGCTCTAAAACCAGAGATGCAAACGAGCCTGGTTCTTTTTCATTGTGGTTTAGACGCTCGCTTGCAGTGCGCACGGTTGTGGGTTCACTCTCAGCCTGCCCAGTTCACTGCTTAGTCGGATTAATCTGTAGTAGCTATGGCTGCTGCACATGCCAGCCATCTCCATGGGGTTTTCAATATTAAAGAGCTTTTTCTCAAGTGCCTTTTGTTCTGTAATTGTATTACAAATTGATAACACACTATTTTAGAAGTATCTAGCTATCTTTCCTTAATTTATTCTCAGCATATGTGTGCATGAACAAGTGTGTGCGCAAACCAATCATTCAAACAGACAGGGTACACAGGTAAGTTGATGAACCCACATATTTATTCAAGCAGTGCACTAGCTCATTAACTCCGGCAGGCCTCAACGTTTCTGCAAGGTTAATGTGTGTGCCAGTGATCTCTATGATACATGAGCTCGTGTACGGCCCCCACCACAAAATCATTTCTGTGAGAAAGCTATTAACAGTCGGTAAGGGGTCAATCCACACCTGAACCTTGTATCCTCCCTGTTGTAATAAAACACATCAGAAAAAGTGTCATGATAATCCAGAGCCTGTATTTACATTTTGCTGGTGAGAGTTACTTAAAATCATTGTAATACCAACATTGCAACAACAAGCCTAAACATGCATCCAAGTAAAGAGGGAATATTACACACAACAAAGGTAAGCTTTGTATAGTTATACACTCATTTTAAAGATGCTTAGGTGAACCGAAACCCATTTTCAGGAACAACAACATTTAATACATTTAATACCATATAACTGTGACTGTGGATCTGGTAAAGACTATGGGGCAAATATTCAAAGGTCTTGTGAATATTGTCATGTTTCTCGCAACTCTGCTTGTGTTGCAAATGTTTTGCGTAAAATCGCAAGTGAGTGAAATCTAAAAGATTTGCGGAGAAACTGCAATTATCGCAGCGCTGCGGAAATGAATAAATGAACATGAATTAACACAGGAAATCAACCGCAGCTCTCTCGAGGTATATAACCATCGCAGCTTTTTGCAAAATCAAGACGCGTTATTTGGGCTTGACAAGGCGTAGCCCCAGCACCTCTTCAGCTATGAAAATTAAAAATGTCATTAAAAATGTTTTAATGACATTTGAGAGCAGAAAATGTTCTGCTCTCAAATGTGTTTTCTTACAATTGTCAACACAGTTTTATCCATTCTGCAAGTTCTTGCGTGCGCTAAATAGAGACAGTGTACTGCCAGGGACATTTAATTACTTTACCAATTACATGCCATATAGATGACACTGGCTGTGAAAGAAGGATTGCGACTCTATTGTCGTTTTTTATACACAAATGAAATAAGCTTACTTGATTTGAAAAACATCTTGAACGATACAAGCAAATTCAAATACACAACAAGCTTCAATATGAAAGCTGAACATTAATGAAAAGTTTTTAATGAAAACATATTGTAGCCTACTTCACTAAGGCTTCTGTTATTTTTAAATACCACTGCTTCCGATTATACTTAGTGATGTACTTAAGCGTGTTCATGCCTGCCTGTATCCCTACCCCCACGCAGGAACATTGTCTGCTAACTTTCCCTATTAAAAAAATATATATAAAAACAATAATAACGGTTTGGTTCTCTCTTTCCTTTTTTCAGTGAATAGAATGTAATGAATAGAGAATAAAAACAAACCAAGCTAACTACAGTATCAAGCCTAAATAGGAATGCATTTATTTATTTATGTATTTATGTATATCTTTTTTTTTTGCAATCTCCACAAACTGCAGGTTCTGTTGCATTCACAGCACTGATAATGTTATATATACCTAGATATTACTACAGAGTGGACCATGGGTCCAATGTTTGTGTAGGGTGCGTGTATCATTTTTTTTCTTTTTTATCAGTGTCGGCCTTCTGGAGTCATCTGAATGCCTTTCCACTTTTTATTTCATTTTAAACCATTTAAATGCCAAACCATAACAAAACATGGTTTTGTATTGCATAATAATTTACATTAACAACTCAGACTTAAGCTAAAATCCGATGAAAACCAATACTGTAAATGTGCCTCCATTAGGGTTGCCGGGGAAGGGGTCTGTTTGTAATTTTATTTAAATGCTCAGAAATCATACCTGCCCAAGAATCTCTAGACAACCAGCTTGTTATCCTTTTGATCAGCTTAGTGTGCTTTCCTATAGCTTTCAAAAACATTATATCATCACATGAATATATGACTCCTCTGTACCACTGCATACCACTTACTGAGACAGTTGAGGTTTAAAAATAACAGATAGATTTTTTTTTGGTTTTCTCACTAATTATTATTTAAGAGTAAAGATAATTACTAACAATTAATTAAGATTGGATCATTTTATATGCATTCTGAGACCAAAAAAAGGTCAAAGGTCAAATGTCAGGGTAATGCATTTTAACAAGACCAATATCTATTTACATATTTGTTCTTAACCAAATTTTTTGGTCTGAAAAAGATGACTACATTAAATTTGGTTTTGTGAACTTTAGCAAAGACATACCTCATTGTTTTTTTGCATAAAAATCTTAGAAAACCTTTTTTTTTTAAATACATAAAGTTGTCTGTGTTCTTTAGCTTTCTATGGCATACAGAAAAAAATAAATATGGTGACCTTTCAGTTTTATAGCTTTAAAACATTTCTTTACATCTATTGTTTGAAACAAAACAAAAAATGCATGACTTCTGGCAAAATATTACAATGAATTATGTGCAGTAGAGGCGAAAAGTCGGAAGAAAACACCATAAGGCAGAAGCCAGTGTGTGTGTGTGTGTGTATAACTTGTCTCGACAGTGAGGTTTGAATCTCACTCAAAAGCGCAACTTTTTTCACAAAAAGGACTTGCGGAAAAAAAATCTCTGCAACTCCCCTTGCGACACACGCAAGGTGTTTGAATATTTGGCCCTATGTTTGCCAACAAAAACATCCTCAAGGAATAAAAAAGAGCAAATCAGAATTACTGTCATGACACCAACATGAAATGAGCAGCTGACAGATGTAGCATAAGCCCACAATAATTGCTTTATCTAATGCCTGCAAGAAAGCATTTTCAGAATCACTGCAGTCTTTCTACAGAGCAAAAAATGCAGATAAAAGTGTCATGATTCAGAATAATCATGCTGGTAAAATGCACACAGAAATGCTTCTGATGAAGATCAGGATGTCAGCCAGAGATGACCATAAATGACCTAAAGTTTGTTGATGACAGTATGCGACTGATGTATAGCTTTAATGGTGTTCAAAATCTAGTCCTATCTGCTGCCACAACCAACAGTACAATGAGTCTACAAATCAACCCCAAGCAACTGAAGTCATGGCAAATGCTACAATATCATGATTAAAAGCTCTCACATCCTGTGGACAAGGATTTTTAATAGGTTGAAGGTTTCCGTTTAAAGTAACAGAATAAGTCACAGCTCTCTTGCAGGGACCCAAAAGACAGGGTCATAAGGTCAAAAACTAATTCTGAAGATAAATCTTTCTTAACATCTTGTTAGTCTATCCGTTTGCATTGCTGTAAAATGTGGCTCAACCTAAACAGACTTGATGGACATTTAAACAGTCATTTCATCAAGTTCTAATGCACTGGGAACAGTAAAAAATACATTGATATTTCTCAGCCAGCCAGTCAGCCTCAATTAGTTTTAATGTTACATCTTGAGGTGTAATGGCTCATTCAAGGGCTTTGTAAGAGAAATGGTAAATGTATTGTAGCAAACTGCTTTTGACTAGGGATGTGCCAAATGATTATTTTGTAATCTAATAGTCTATCGATTAATTAATCTAATAAATCGATTAAACATGATTAAAGTCCAGAGGCTTCTTTTTTTTTGCCTTTTTTGTAATATCAATGGATTAACCCAGCTATGTCAAACAGTAAAATGGCAAATATCCTTTTTATATACTTGTTTTTAGGTAGATATTAATATGATTTGCGTTTACCCAATGGCAACATGCTTGAAAAGCAAACCAACACTATTATATGTTCATTATATACTTCTCAGTACAGGTTTTTGCTCTTGGAACTTACAGTACAGCTACAGTAGCTGATAACAGCATGCAGCAAGTCCAGCTGCAGATATACTGGTGTCGTCCTCATAAATAAGACTTTTTTATTAAACATGCATTTAAAAAAAACTATAAAAAAACATGTGTATTTCACTTTAAACCACCAAAGACATAAAAACGAGTATACAATCTACAGCATTTCCTAGACTTGTCGAACACATTATTCTTTCATATAATGTGAAAGAATAAGACAATGAAATGAGACAAATTTAAGTAAGAACGTACTAATGTGTTAAGTTATATTTCCTTTTAAATATTCAACAATTATATTTAATGGGTTATGATCAACTGAATCCCACTGGAAATCAATCCCATTGCGGCTGAAAACCAGGGATGAGGTTTTATTGTGGCAAATGACTTCCAGAACAGGCCTTGACTGTCTTTTCTTTCTTTGGCAATGCTAAACTTTCACACTTGTGATCTGCAAAAGCTGTGGGATGCCTTCTTTTAACGTGCTCCATCAAGGATGATGTGCTTAAATATTTAAGCTGCATTTTGAAGATGGTGCATGTTACGAGTCCTTTGTATAATGGGTAAGTAAAATGATTCCCACACAACTAATGATTTTGCTATTTTAGTACCAGTGGCTATTGTAGTTTATTAAATGAATGCTTGATCAAACTGTTTTGGTGTCCACGTGAAAGAGGTGTGCGCTGAAGAAACAACCACTTACCATAATGAGAAGAAATAATCTGTACTTGAAATAACAAAAGCAGTCTTTCTTAATACGTTTTAGCAGCAACTCAAGTTACAACTCAGAATCTTCCTTTTATGTTATTTACAGGGTTTTATATAACTCAATTTTTTCTATTTTCTATTTATTATTTAACAATATGTATTTATTTATTTAATTCCTGTCTCATACTGGAATTCATTTAAATAGACTGCATAACGATAATAACAAAAAACAAAACTAAACTAAAAACATTTCACATGTTCCTGTTTCCCCTTTTTATTTTGCTCTCTCATTCTTAAATTGCCTCAGCCATGCTTTAAGATAGCAGTTCTAGGGTGTGGTAACTCACCATTACTTGGAAGGAAGTTATTTGTAGAACTAAGTTTAATGTTAATATTAAGCAGTTTACAGCCCAAAAAAAAATTACGACAAACAACCTTCAGTTCACAGGGCGGAGCTATGCCACCTGGTAGTGTTTATTGACAGAGTTAGTGAACATATACACGAGGAGAGAGGGGCTCCGCCTCTTCAAGGCCCAACATTTACTTGATCGATAGACACGATAAACAGGAGGGGGGCCACCGTCTTTGAAGTGACCCGACATACGAGAGGGGCACCGTCTCCGAGGTTACCCGACATACGAAGAGGCTCGCGAACCGGAAAGAAAACATAAAGTTAGTATCTGTTAAAACATGTAATGCGTGGTGTTCCGCCTCTTGAAGCCCAACATAACAGAAGGGGGTTCCGTGGCTGAGGAGACCCGACAAACAGGAGAGGGGCCACCGTCTTTGAGGAGACCCGACAAACATGAGGGATGCCACCGCTTGGGACCCTCGCATAGAGGCATCAGACCTGAAAGAAGAATCCCAAAAGAAGAATCCCAAAAGAAACATACATGCAGATGGAAGGGTTTGGCCGGGGTCCCCTCTGACTCATGGAGAACCCTCCTCTATGAGGTAAATGAAGCGGAGCTTAACAAAGGGTTGGAGAAAGTGGAATCACTAACCCCCAAAAGATGGACCCCGGCTCCCCGCTGACGCAACGTGAAGAAGAAAAGAGAGAACCGCCAATGCATAAGAAAAGAGAAAAGAGAAAACATTTAGACAAAAGAAAACAAACACTTAACGTGACAAAGGGGTTAGTAGACTGTACCCTAATGACTATGTGAAGACCCTCTGCACAGTGGAAAGAAAAAACCCTTTCTTTTAATTTAATTTCTTAGGGGAAATCTTTGGAGGCCCAGGCAGAAAGGTCGTCCCCACTCGGACATACTAGCAATGGACTGATGTGCGGAGGATATTTCAGATGATGAAGAACGAATATAAGTTTCAACTGCTGATGAAGTCCAGCGCCCCATATTTTTAATTAAATGCTGGTTAATGTTGGCTTTTGCAGCTGAAGTAGCTGCCCCTATTCTAAATGAATGAGGAGTGTAGAATTGCGAAGGAAGACCTGCTCTGGACACCACGGTGGAAAGGTGTGTTGAAAACCAATGCCTTGATACAATGGACCGGCTTGAATTGATAAACAAAGGGTCGGAGGATGAAATGGCCTTGCGTTCTGCAATGTACTTCAACATGGAAGTGAAGGGACACAGAGGAGAGTTGATCTTAGAAAGCTGAATACATTGTCCTTGCCGCAGTTGATCTGTTTTTGAAATGCGAAGAAATAAGATGAAATGAGAATCTGGGATGAGCCTGAGGTCACTGCAGCGGATACCGAGGGTAGGAAAGCTGGCAATGGAAGGAACTGTATATTCAGAACATCTCAAAACCCAAAAATGCAGATAGACATATGACTTCCATAGTTAAATCATCAAATGGAGAAAAACAGCCATGGCGGAGAATTGAAATCAAGTTACTGAGAATGTCTATTGAAATAGGCAGGCGAGCAGAAGAAGGAGCCGGAGAGCACTTGGAAATTCCTCGTAAAGGAGACGAACCTCTGGAATTGATAATAGAGTTGGGGAATTGATGGACATCAAGCGAAATTGATGCTGAATTCCTGACAAATATAGTCTGATTGTAGCTGGTGCCAGATGTAGAGAGTCCTTTGCATGCACTATGAACGCCATGATCCAGTCCTGGTTGAATGGAGTAGGATTAATCCTGCTTTGTAAACAGAAAGTTACATAACATGCCCAACCTGTAGAATACGAGGATCTGGTAGATGGGGCAAGTGCTGATGCCATGTAATCTTGAGCTGAAATAAGAAGTTTATTAATAGTTGGATTTAGTTGAAAATCAGCTGATTGAACTGTGGCGTTGCTGCTGGATATTGCAGAGCTGTAGGCAGCAAACTGTGGAATTTGGAAATCTTCGAGAATGTTACGGCTGATTCGTGGAGATATAGTGTGACGTCCAGCTGCAGTTGGAGAGGAGGATCCGTATGTAGACGCTGGCTGAAATTGGGGCTGGACCAGAAGAAGCTGTAGGCGGCGCTGCAGTGTTTGATGCTGGAATTAATGACAGCGCTGAAGATTGTTTTCCCTGTTCCATAATAGACACCCTTTTATTTAGATCCGACAGTTGAGAACTGACCGAAGATAGAGTATCGGAAAATGGCTGCATAAATGATTTTATCTCTTTAAATATTTGCGAATGTTGGATTTCAATGGCTGGCTGCTGGTTAGCGGTGCTAGTTGTGGGGTGGTTAGATCCGGAATAGACTGCCTGCTGTCTGTTTTAGGATGCTGAATGGCTGGGCGCGCTGATTATGTTTTTCGGAGGAAAAACTGGTTCTGCTGATACTGAATTGCAATAGAGAATGAAAAGAGACTCTCTATCACTCCCTGCCGGAATCGCATTACCGTTTTTAAGGAGGGTTTTTATCAATTTATTCATGGGCCAGTCCTTCCAAAACAATCGATCCGGAGGGGCGTCCTGAGGCCGAAGTCGCTTGGATCGGCGCAGATTCGATGTTTGGGTGGCAGGAACGGTAGGCAATATTTGAACTGGAACCTGATCGGGAGCCTGATCAGATGTAACTGAAATGCCAGAAGGGGAGAAAAACGGAGACTGGATGGGCCCTGGATTGAAGCTGGAGAAGAATGATCTGGTAATGACAGAAAATCCTGGGAATCCTCTGAATCCGATGACAACTGCTGTAAGTACTCCATTATTGAGGTATACAAAAGTTGATGGGTCTTGAAATCGCTTAGGTTTATGCCAAAACGAAAAAACACAAGACAGCTAGGTAGAGGTGACTAATGTTTAAATAAGGTAGATTTAATTGATGACAGCAGATGATAGGTTGTTGGTGCCTAGCTCCTCCCCCTGAACCCCACCTATAGGTTAACATTTAATATGCGTTTAGTTTTGAGCGACAATGAGATGGAACATTAAAGAGAGCCCATTGAATACTGTTAATAACATTCGATTCAAATTTCCAATCGAATATTCAATGAAAATCGATTGTTTGGCACAGCCTTAATTTTGACCTCTACCTTTGATTATAGTGAAGACCAGTCTAAGGGTAAAACAGGAATAGGTGGAAGGCTTTTCATTTTCATCAAAATCAAAACTACAGCATTCATATAAAAAGCAGCGTCTTTTTCACCAAATTGTCACTTAAGAAGGGCTTTAATTCACTACCCTAGCCTATTTATTGCACACAAGATGAATTGGTATAATAACCAATATTATAAACTCTCAGCCAATCAGAGCGCATCTTTTGCCAGAAATTATATGACCAATCCCTTAAAAGCACAGTAGAGAAATAGAAAACCCCATTTATAAGAGAGACCCATTTGAACATGCAAGGCCATTCCATAGCAAACCCAATTAAAAGAGAGACCTATAAAAACAGCAACCCCCGACTTATTGGAGCAGCACTGAGCGCACTGGGCAGACAGCGTGCACATTATTTCTGTACGGTCACAAACAGTTTTACACACACTTAAGTAGCACCCGGGAGGGGCACTCGTTCTTTCCAATCGGGGTGGGATCAGTCAGGCAGAATACCAGAAGGACATAAACCAAGACCACAACAATATGCAGGGCAATGAACATCGTTTTATTAACTACAGGTGGTTAACTATATTTAACAACTAGGACAAGTCTAGAATACACAGTCAATGCATGGGGTTTGCCCTGTTCAATAAAAATACATGGTTAATTATAATTAAAAAAACAAACAAAAAAACTAATTGCAGTGCTGCTCAATACAGTCGCAGAGACGGGGCTTACTAAAAACAACAATAAAACCAATACTTTAAAAACTCCCCGTCTCCAGCACTCCTCTAAAACCCCAATGCCTTTAAAATACTAATTTCTAAAACAGTTTAAAACATACACACACGGAGGGAGACAGGAAGCACAGCAGGAGCCTCACTCTAAATGTCGGCGGCTGTTTCTTTACATTTAATTATATGATTAGCTTCAACCACATCTGAAAATGCATGCGGATACATTCAGCAAGTATCGGGAAGAATGCTGACAGCTTACAGTGACTAAAATAAAAGTATTTTTACAGAAAGATTTTTTTTTTGATATTCTAGCTTTACATTGTGATGGTGGATTTAGCCAATGATACTATTAATAACAATATGCATTAAGAAATATTTAATTAGTTGGAGAGATGATGGGAATACCACCAGGCACAAAAAGGTCTATAGCTTTGCATGCTACTCTATTTTAGTCTGAGGCACGATATTAAACCAGACACTTGGGGATCCTGTTGTGAACTTACGATAATGAAAGCCTTCCGGAGGTGAAATGTCACTGTGACTAACATTTGAACGTTTTTGGTTTTTTTTAATGACCATGTTGCAGTTTAGGTTAATGAGGGTTGGACAACAATCTCTGATTGGGGATTTGAGGTTCTCGTCATGCACAGGTTTGTAGTTTTATAGATATTTGTTTTATTACATTAAAACATAAACAGACAAGTGTGTCACAAAAGACCCAGAGCAGCTGTAAGCAATGACCCATGTAGAATGAGTCCCTCTTAACATACTTGGCCTAACCATAGAGAAGCTGTAAAGCAACCTTAAAATAAACTACTGATCCATTAAATT
This sequence comes from Acipenser oxyrinchus oxyrinchus, assembly GCA_030684275.1. Lineage (NCBI taxonomy): Eukaryota > Metazoa > Chordata > Actinopteri > Acipenseriformes > Acipenseridae > Acipenser > Acipenser oxyrinchus. The sequence continues at coordinate 49,263,211 of CM060253.1, forward strand.
AAAGCTCTGATAACTGTAAGCAATACATCTCAGCTAGAAGTGTATTTAAGTTAATAAACATTGATATAAATGATGTGACAGAGCAGTTGGTAAATGTATGAAATGTAAGTGATTTTCCAATCAGCTATTTATGTTGATGTATTTACTGTTTTCTGTTGATGACCTTTTAGGCCGACCCTTTTAAAAACACCATTGAAGTACAAAGTAGAGTGTGACTTCCTGTTGTGTCATACCTGAAGGTCAAGCAGCAGCAGTCTTTTTGTTTTTAAATATTTTGAAATGGAAACTTTAACCCATTGTAAAATTACATGTTTAAACGAATAAGGATTCAGTTATTTTTTTCATGTACCCTTCTAGATAGAGCAAACGTTTTATTTAAGCAATTGTTATGCTCTCATTAACGTCCTAAGTTATATGACTTACAATATGGAACCTTAAAGGTGCGCACAAAAAAAGCGGCCTTGTGTCCTAGTTTCGATGACTTTGCCGCTTCTTAAGCAATCTTTAATGTATTTCTGAAAGCCAATTCGTTCATCGATCTATTATAAGTTGCTGTACAAAAGAAAGCGTGAGCTAAACTCTTAATTCATTCATGCAAGACATCCATTACTGTCATACAGAAATAGAATTAATAGATACAAATGAAATCTGAAACTCACTTAACTAAGATTTATTATGCGTAAGCAAGACGTAATTCACGTTCCGATTAGTTTAATTGAAATGCTGAAGTCACACTGCTCACCATTTTTATTACTTGATAGGGGAATATATCACCAGTCTTATTACTGCTTTGGATAATTTCATTAAATATGAAAGCACATATATTACACTAAAGCACATTATTTCACATCTGCTTTAACATAGAGTTGTGCAGGATTTGTTTTAACAATGTGTTCCTGGGAATGAAAGTGAAACAAAAATTGCTGTAGTTTCTGACCCGTTATTTGAAGCCAGCAACACTGAAGCCAGATACAGTACTCATAAACTCAAATTAAGTTAGTACACTAAGTGCACCTTTACTTGGCTTCATGGTCCTGTAGAATCTCATTACAAAAACATGTTCTTGATCTTTCTTCATTATAATCTGGTAGGTCTGGATCTCGTAGGACTGCAGATCCTTTTATTTTTTTGATTGTATAAAATGAGAAACCCTCACATCTCTCAGTACATAAAAAAGACAATACATGTTAGTGCCCAAGTCGAGTTGCCAGATCAGAATTAAATCAATTGCAAAATACTTTCTATCCACATTAATATAAAAACCAGTAACCCTAAAACGCTAGAGCTATACATACGTATCAAGTTTGGCAGATTTGAAGGGTAGAGGAACAGCTGTAAATCAATTGGTCAATATGGCTGCTTTCTGAAAACAGAGAATACCCACTGTAGCTATAAAAAATGTGTAGCAACCAACCTATCATTTCCATGGATAAATACATGGTTCTGATAGATATATAGATATCTCACTTACTGTCAATTACCTTGACAGAATAAATACACAGATTCTATAGGAAGTAGCTGCTAATGCTGTATGAGGTCTAACTGGCATGATAGCATATACAGTTAATTGTTCTTTAAATAATCCTAACATCCTAATAATATTACAAAAAAAACTCACTTGAATTAATAATGTGCCTTGAAAACAACAGGATATGTTCACTGTTAGTAATAATCTTAAAACTAGGTGCTTCAACATCCTTTAATATCACTGAGCAGCTTTATAACCTGGCACCTACAGGAGCAGAAGAATTATGTCCCCATTTTAAGCTCCACAAACCTGCTTACTGCTGAACACCTACGGCCTGATCACAAGCTTTGTGAATTTACAGGAATGTGTGGCAGCCGTCAGTATCCTCACCGAATCTGTCAGCAGGAGGCTCTGTTGATCTGTGTATCTCCATGCGACTATAGCACTAATTATTGAATAATAATATATAGCAGCAACAACTGAACACTGACATGTTGTTGATAGCCTGAAACAATCTGTTCACAAATGCAAAACAGACATGGTGCTGCATTTCTATTAACCATTACAGTTGAGTAATTGGTTACATTCATTATTATCTAATTACCAGTAGCTACTTGTATATAAGAAAGAAAAAAAAAAACATGCAGTTTCCCCTATTTGTGGGAACCACTGGACAGATACTATTAATATGGAATTGTAATTTAAAGAAATCATATCTGATCTTATTTATTTAATTAAACACACCCAAGATTGTTTTTTTTTTTAATTATTTTTTTTACAATTGAAATGTCCTCTAAACAATTTGTGCAATCATCTAGACAATTACACTCTTTCCTTAAAATATTTGCCTTAATCTTATGGAATTTAAGGGCGCAAGAAAAGGTTGCAGTGCACAAGGAATCAGGTTGCGGCTGCTGATGAAAAGTGCTGCTATGAAAATAAAGACTTTTGTGAAACCTTTTTAAATACATTGGCCTACACTTTATATTCTATAATTTCTGGAAGTAATTTAGTCTAACGTGTTTTAAATTTGAATATGGACTTCATACTCTGCTCTCGTCTTCTGAATATCGATGTATATGTTAAAAGGGTTTGCGTAGTGTAGACTAGCGCTCGCCTTGTGTGGCAAACTTTGATATTTAGTTTTGTATTGTTTTGTTTTCTTTATTAAATGTGACACTACCATTGCTGGTACCCTAGTGGCAGCACTTGTGTTGTATTAAATCTGCGCGCTTTTGTGGTGTGCCAACACCCACTGCTCTGTGTCTGATTCAGTATTATTCAGTGATGATCCACACGTAACAAATCCCCCTGTTACAGTATGAAATATGGGTTTTACATACTTGCCAACATTTTGAAAACTGTTCAGCGGTATTATACGCATCGAGGGGTCATACGCAAAAAACACTCATTATCATATAATAGACGTATCCCCGCAACTCAACACCACACGACCATCATGACAGTAACAACAGACATAATGAAGCGTTCTTACCTTTGTATAAGTTAGTGATCAGCAGATGTGTCAGCCGCACGAAGAGCACAGCGTGTGGTTTTCACTAACTATGCTGTACAGAATAAATTAATTTTATTTCTGTGGGTAAATATCGGGACTTTCTTCCTATGCATCGGGATGCAGGACATTTGCTAGGAAATCGGGATTGTCCCGACCATATAGGGACCGTATATTGTGAACAGTAACATGTACTACATTTTACAGTTAATTAAATGAAATACCAATTGAGTCAAAATGCACATACTTAACTGTTCCAGACTGTTGCTGGCTTATTTGAACGTCTGTCAAGAAGTTTTTGATTTAGTTAAAACAACACAGACTTTTTAAACTGATGAGTTAACATTTTGTGACCAAGGGAAATTAAAAGAAGACACTGAGAATGTTTACAGCTGCAGATTTTTCATTGAAGGGGTCACACTTGCCAGCAGAACATGTGGATAGAAAGAGAAGGGTACGCTAAGTTATGGCATGCATGTTAAAATGAGCCTCCTTGTATTCTATTTTCAAATCCTATTGGGCATAAATTAATTTACTGTGTAGTTTCAATGGTATGGAAACCAAAAACCGAAGAAAATGATAAAGAGCAGAAGAAATTAATTACCCAAGCGTGAAATGATATGCAAACATATTTTATCACAAGAAGCACATTCAATACCACAGAGAATTTATGAGCACAACAACAAAATTGCTGACAAGTGAAATACCAGATCTGTTTTCCTTAAATGTTTTAAAAGACAAAACACAACTGTTTTATCAGTTAATGGTTGAGAGAATAATTGGTTGTTTTTGACATGGCATAAATACAAAAAACATCCATAATATGTTTTTTATTTTACACACACATATATATATATATATATATATATATATATATATATATATATATATATATATATATATATATATATATATATATACACACTACCGTTCAAAAGTTTGGGGTCACTTAGAAATTTCCTTGTTTTCGAAAGAAAAGCAAATTTTTTGTCCATTGAAATAACATCAAATTGATCAGAAATACAGTGTAGACATTGTTAATGTTGTAAATGACTAGTGTAGCTGGAAACAGCTGATTTGTAATGGAATATCTACATAGGCGTACAGAGGCCCATTATCAGCAACCATCAGTCCTGTGTTCCAATGGCACGTCGTGTTTGCTAATCCAAGTTTATCATTTTAAAAGGCTAATTGATCATTAGAAAACCCTTTTGCAATTATGTTAGCACAGCTGAAAACTGTTGTGCTGATTAAAGAAGCAATAAAACTTATTTAGACTAGTTGTGAATCTGGAGCATCAGCAATTGCGGGTTCGATTACAGGCTCAAAATGGCCAGAAACAAAGAACTTTCTTCTGAAACTCGTCAGTCTATTCTTGTTCTGAGAAATGAAGGCTATTCCATGTGAGAAATTGCCAAGAAACTGAAGATCTCGTACAACGCTGTGTACTACTCCCTTCACAGAACAGCACAAACTGGCTCTAACCAGAATAGAAAGAGGAGTGGGAGGCCCCGGTGCACAACTGAGCAAGAGGACAAATACACTCCATTTTGCAACGCCATGCCATACCCTGTGGACGGCGCTTCATTGGAGCCAATTTCCTCCTACAACAGGACAATGACCCAAAGCACAGCTCCAAACTATGCAAGAACTATTTAGGGAAGAAGCAGTCAGCTGGTATTCTGTCTATAATGGAGTGGCCAGCACAGTCACCGGATCTCAACCCTATTGAGCTGTTGTGGCGCAGCTTGACCGTATGGTACGTAAGATTTGCCCATCAAGCCAATCCAACTTGTGGGAGGTGCTTCAGGAAGCATGGGGTGAAATGTTTTCAGATTACCTCAACAAATTTACAACTAGAGAGCCAAAGGTCTGCAAGGCTGTAATTGCTGCAAATGGAGGATTCTTTGACGAAAGCAAAGTTTGAAGGACACAATTATTATTTCAATTAAAAATCATTATTTCTAACCTATTCATTTTGCTATATTTCCTATTCAAACTCATTTCATGTATGTTTTCATGGAAAACAAGGAAATTTCTAAGTGACCCCATGACCCCAAACTTTTGAACGGTAGTGTGTATATATATATATATATATATATATATATATATATATATATATATATATATATATATATATATATATAATTTTGAGTATTATGGTTGTACTTTCAAATACGTTTTAGATTCAATTCTGAATTAACTGTAATATTAAGTGTTTTTTTTTTACAGAATAGAACGGCAGAATATATATCTTATAAAATATTCAGCTTTTCAGAAGGCTGCTGACTTCATTAAATGTAATCTGCTGAAGCCATTGTGCATGTGCTTGATGCATATTTATAAAAGTGGGCAGCTTTATTTCACTTTATGTACAGTAACTACACTTCAGTGAACTGGACACTAGGGATTTAAATATTGAGCACAAATATGTAATGCTTTTATTGCAGATGATATTATTCTTCCTAAGAGTCCTTGCACAATGTATGTAATGACCTCTTAGCAGCTACTCTCTTAATCAATGTTATTATTATCAAGCATCCCTGTGAATTTCAAATCGATTGCTGCCGCTGATATAACCACCTATGACCTAAGATGGCTGCTGTACTGGGGTCATGTGACTGTTTGTTTTCCAGATGATGAATGGTTCTGCATCTCTCAGTGAAGGTCATTCAAGGGTATCATCCAAGAAAAAATAATGCTTTTTGCCAATTATTTTTCAAAGTTGCCTCAGAAACCATTTGTGGTGACTTTATAGTTACCAGGCTATATTGTATGCTAAGTGTCTTGTTGACCATGACATTGACATCTGACTCTATATGTCTGCCATATGTGACTTTAAGTTTCTGGTTTTTATTAGTTAAGTTCCATGACTGGTGTAAAAAAAAAAAAAAATCCTTTCACTGCCACATTGTTTTAACCTCAGGTCATATCACTTTTAAAGACCAAAAAGAAAAATTGTTCTGTACAGGTAGGCAATATCGGTTCTTGAGGTATTTTAGATACTGCGACATGTATTTTAACTGATGTATTCTGAAATGGTTACATTTCTGTGAAGTCACTTTTTGGAAGATAATATTCCTTGAATCCTGGATGAAGGCAAGTGATAAAATACCTGACAATAGATACCTGATAATCCTTACCGGTCACATACAGACCATTATGCAGTTTGTTTTTGGTGAGTTTGGGGGCTCCTTAAGTTCTTTCTATATATTTTATGTAGCATATGTGCTTCTCTTGAGCTTTATTTTTATTTTTGTATTTCATTGTCCCCACTTTCATCTATGATGAGAAAACATGGGGCTTGTTGTTATTGCTGTAAATCCTTCCCTGTGACACACACACACACACACACACACACAACATGCACGCACGCACACACACAAAGAAACATAGTTGGAAGTATGCTGCAGATTTTTATATATAGGCCACTCAAAACTAAATATGAATTATATTAAAATGACAACATGAATATTTTAAAATGTATTTTAATTTCAAAATTAAACTCAGTATACCTTGTGGTTACAAAAAATAAAATATACATTAGCTTATGTATATATTAGCTATATATATATGGAATTATTCTCCATCTTAAGGACAAAGCCAATTTTCTTCAATTCCAAAAACTTCATACCTTTCCATTGACATGTGTGCTTCTAGTTACAACAGTTTATTTCTGATCGTAACTAAAACTGTTTGTGGTTCTCATGCACCCCCCTATCTAGATTCAATCCTTTCTAATCTCCCTTAGGGTTCTTTCTATGCTCCATGCCAGAACAGCTGCGCCCCTATCATTAAGATGTAAGCCATCTTTCTTCTAAAACGTGCTTTTTCCCCTAAAGGTGCTCCAGTTATCTATGAACACAAAGCCATCCCTTCTGCATTTATTCTCTAACCATACATTCAAACCAATTATTCTGCTAAGCCTATCCTTCCCTGCTTAGCACTGGGAGCACCTCAAAGAAGATCGCTTGACTCATTTTCAAGCCTGGCAGCGAGTTCAGTGAACCTCTCTTTCAGTACCTCTGACCTCCTCTCACGTGTGTTATTTGTCCCTACATGGGCAATCAAGGCTGGCTTTGTACGAGCCCTGTAAGTGACCTGCTAGTCGGGCACTAGGGAGACAGACAGTGGCACAACTTTGAAAAGTGTTGGGGGGCATGTATGAAGATTATTCTATCTGAAATAATAAAATATGTTACAAACAAGCATAACAAAACATTGCATCCCTTGTATGTCTAATTAAAAGATCCAAAGACATTCCTGCGGCAATCATTCGAAACAATAAATTGTTGGCACAATGTTGTCATGAGTGATGAGTGTGGCAAATAGCTGTATTATTCAGTCGCTTCTGAAGCATGGTATTACAAAGCCATGACTTTAGTCTTTGAAGAGCACTGAAGCTCCACTCAGAACGGAGCCTGTAACCAGGATCAGCCCCTGAGGCAGCATCGAATGCTATAGTGAGTGTGGCATAATGCAGATTTAATGGAAGGTATGATAATTGTCCTTGAAATATATTAGTAAAAATGTTCAGGTTTTTCCACAATTTAAATGCTTAAGATAAATACAGTTTTGCTATTAAGATTATACTAGTAATGTATTGGTATAAGAGGAGGGTGTTTTTAAAAAGTATTTTCAGCTTCTATCCACTTAAAAGATGCAGATGTAGCTTGAACCTCAAACGACAGCGTATAGATGATAATGTGAATAACACCAAGCGACAGTTAGTTCCAAACTTTAAATGTTTAAGAACTCAGCTTTACTATGATGAATACGATCATGTTGGTTATGCTAATTGTTTATTTATTAGTTTAAAAATGTTTAGTAAAATGTGACCTAGAGTGAGTTTTTTTAAAATTGATAAATAGAGATCCGATTGTCTGTGCAATAAACACGCTAAATAATTTAGAGTAAGTAGTATATTGTGATTAACTTGTTGTAGTAATTGTGCAAAGTATTGATAAAGTATTTAGTTGATATTGATGTCTATATTTATACTGATTAGTGATTATACCAATACAAATTATCGTGAAATAAAAGTTTTAGTACTCCTGCAATGTGAGGGGGACATTTCTCCATAATTAAAAAGTGAGGGGAAATTTCCCCTCGTTCCCGTTTAAATTACGCCTATGGAGACAGATACAGTAACACTCATGTTTAATGGGTAGCTTCTACAAAATGTCCTGTCTTCCTTATAATTGGTTCACCCACTATGACTGTCCATACTCTGTTGATCCACAGGCTTGTTAGTAACACTATCATCCACTGTATTATTAACCTGCACTGTAGCCTGCTGCAACTCTTCACTTTCCTCCCCCTGGTCGCTATCAGACTCCTGCTCTTATGACCACGAAGCTAGAAATTGTTTGCAAGTTCTGGACTCCTCTACTGCTTACACTGAACTCTGTTTCACTCTATTCCCCCTTTTTCTTTTCGCTCTAACCACTGTCTGCTTCACCCTCCTCCCTATCAGATTTTTCTACTTGCTTTCTACTCTGCTGTTCCTCTGTAAAAATACCTGTTAACTCTCCCATCAGCCACCACATACTACACCCAGTGCACTGCACCAAATTCACTCCTAATTCTTTAACCAGGATCACAAAGTTTAGTATGTTTTCTGCTAGACAGAAATTGCTCCCGGCAGACATAGGTCTTTCAAAAAGTATAGATAGGTTTATTTGCCGAAAAGAAAAATGCTTCAGCACTGTCAGCACTGAGATTGCCAAAACAAACTACAGGTTCACAGGCAGTAATACACACATGCCTATCAGTTATGCCTATCAGTTTTTACCCAAATGATGTTATTTAACCTGGTACACAAATGGACGGTATTCAAATATTATTTACTATGTTTGATTTTATCTTACCTCCTTTCAGAGTAGTTTATTTCACTCACAGATTTTGTAGTGCTGCAGGTAAAAATTCACTTGAAAAATGCCTTGTGCTGTGATCAATATTTTCCTAAAGTGCTTTTATAGTTGGTACACAGCTCTATTCTATGATGCTTTCAATAAATGTTCCATCACAGTCCAGTGAACATTAATAATTTCTTAATGATTAAAGATCTTTTTTTTACCATACTATTTTACTTTTATCTTTAAACCATTTGATCTGATGTGACATTCTGCTCAGATTACGCCCTTGTGATGCTTTGTTTTAGTTCACAGAAACTCAAATTTCTAGTTGTATAATTATTTTTTTTATTATTTATTCACCTTATTTTACTTACACAATTACACTAACTAATAAGTAAAAACAAGGGTCAGGTAGTGTAAGAAGGTATAGATAAATAAAACATATTTGACATTTTTATAATAATATTCTATTGAAATATTAAAGCATTTTATTAAAATCAACATATATTATGATCCTCCAGTAGCAATTGTGTATTGTATTTTTTTTTTTTCTTTTGGTAAAATCATGTTCAGTTTCTAAAAGTAGAAAAACATTTCTGCTATGATATTTGACCTTGATAATTTTCATGGTCTATTACATTTTTCAGGTCTATATTTTTGTGACCATTAAAATGTAAAGTGGAAAGAATACATTTAAGCCTGACAATTAAACTTGAGAACACCAGCATGAAACATTATAGATGCAATTCAACTAGGGTTTCTTTTTTGTGTCACTTCAGCACAAAGTCTGAATAATCAGTTCAGACGGATTCAAAAGTATTGTGACGATATCTAATCAAGGGCTGTCCTCACTTATATATTAAAAAAAACACTTGACTTGATCTGAAGAAGAAAATATGAAATGGGTTATGCCCGTCTTAAAAAAAAAACAAAACTGCAATTAATTTAGTACTTGTTAAAGGCAGCACATTGACTTGATTAAAGCCTGAAGTACCAAGCATTGAGCGTGCACCGAGGTACCAAAGGACCAGGGAACAGCTGAAACAGCAGTGCCTACCCTAACCACATGTAGTCACATGCCTGGTCAGCGTGCAGCGTATACCAGGGTACACACATGCCGAAGCCGCGGCGGGTGAATCTGTGGACGGAGTACATTGCAATACATACAATTACAACAATATTACAGGGGAGCACACTGCTGTTGTTATTATTATTATTATTTTTTTTTTTTTGAAGGCAGAACTTAGCCCTGGTGGAGAACGTGCTCCCACACAAGTGAAAGGCTGTAAAAGACGACACTCACTCTTTTAACACGCAGGTTGCTGAGGAAGAAAGAAAGAAAAAGGAGGCTGTGTGGTCCAGTGGTTAAAGAAAAGGGCTTGTAACCAGGTCCCCGGTTCAAATCCCACCTCAACCACTGACTCATTGTGTGACCCTGAGCAAGTCACTTAACCTCCTTGTGTTCCGTCTTTCGGGTGAGATGTAGTTGTAAGTGACTCTGCAGCTGATGCCTAGTCTGTGTAAGTCGCCTTGGATAAAGGCGTCTGCTAAATAAACAAATAATAATAAGAAGAAATCAGGAGTCACTGATTCCGTGAAAGCGGCAAGTCAGCTTTCAGACTGAAAGGCAAGGGACCAACACAAAAGAGAAATGGCTTCCTCAGTATGACGGTTTTAACCTCTCGGTAGGCGGGACTGAGGGCGTCATCCCAGGAATGGACCTATCGGCAGCTCTTGTATTGAGAGCTCAGAAAATACCTACCAATAGGCAGGCATATCCCATACCAAATGTTTTTGGTGGTTGTCTTTGAATTGAAAGTGAACTATGGGCACACAGATTACTTCTACATCTAGTTCCGCCTCAGGTGTGAATCAAGACAATTTTCCTTTCATTTTTTTTGTCTTATCATTTACTTCAAAACAGAGCCCACAGACTTAGTGACAACTGCTGTCTTTATCTTTAAATGATTAATCCCTGCTGTCTATCATACTTGTGTATTAAGGTTTGAGGTGTGTATTGGGCTGCTGCAAAGATCATACATACTAAAATATGTGTGACAATGACCTTTCAACTCTACCAGCTTCATCTGCTCTATATCTATATAAATGTAAAGTCGGTGGCAGAGTTGAAAGGTCATATTGGAATGATCATATTGGAATGATGATCATATTGGAATGATGAAGGCTGTTCAGCGTTGGCACTTATTATTATTATTTATTTCTTAGCAGACGCCCTTATCCAGGGCGACTTACAATTGTTACAAGATATCACATTATTTTTACATACAATTACTTTTTTTTTTTTACACATTATTTTTACATACAATTACCCATTTATACAGTTGGGTTTTTACTGGAGCAATCTAGGTAAAGTACCTTGCTCAAGGGTACAGCAGCAGTGTCCCCCACCTGGAATTGAACCCATGACCCTCCGGTCAGGAGTCCAGAGTCCTAAACACTACTCTACACTGCTGCCCACTTAGAATGTATAGCTCAAGCTCAAAGCAGCTCAAAATTAGACATTTAGAGAAAAACGATAGCAACTCAATATAGGAAAAACAGAACCCAGAACCACTCAGACTGATTGCTGACATCATTATCTCGTATTGAAAGGGTAAAAAGCTAACGAAAATGGCATTTGAAGCTACTGTACTTACACTTTAAATAACAGCTTGTTAAAACTCAAGGTTACACAAACAAATAGAAAGATATCTACAGTAATTCATATTTCTATCCTTTCCACTGCTGTTTTGATTAAAAAAAAAATGCAATATAAAAACATGCTTACAGCCGGAACAACAATTTTAACTTTTTGTAACCTTTACTTTGTAACATTTATTTTTAGATCCTTATTTTTCACCACTTTCTGCTGATACAGCACCTATTGCTTTTGAATGATATTTTGGTTGGCCTCATGAGGGTTAAGGCTACTTGTTAAAGTACAAGCAACATAGAGGACTGTAAAAATATACTGTAGATATAACCTTGGTTAAGCCATAGGCAAACACTATACTACAGTTTATAGGAAAATAATCTTCTCAGCACTTTTGCTGTTCAATGTAAACCATTATTCATATTTCTATTTAGTTTTTTTTATTTCAAACAATAAAATTAAGCAATAAATTAAAGACACAAGTTTATACCAATTTGTATTAAAGTGAATCATTAAAAAATGCCACCTTTAAGCGAAGTACTATACGCTTTTCTTATTGGAAATAATAAAACTGTCATGATAAATAACACAAACAAAAGAAAAAAATAGGTCGCCTTACGAGAGTGTTTGACTTTTCTCTAGTCATTTGTGTCTTGTGAAATAAACGTAGACGTGGTGCCTTTTTGTGTTTACATGTAAAGCCTCTCATTTCCTTTGGAACACCTACTTTACTGAACACTATGCAAATGTGCGAGAGGGGGAGGGGGGTCCGATTTAAATTAGCCATGCTGAAGGTCCACTTAGATTCTCACGCTCTTAACCATGAAAGTCCCTAAAATACTGTTTACATGAGCAGAGAACAGTTTCACAAGAAAGAATCTACGTCATTGTGTTTGATAAAAATGGATATTAAAGATCTGATTTGCTGATGGATAGTGCCTGGTTTTTTAATAGTTAGTGCTTTTCACACATCATCTGTGGGGATGGGGGTTATATCTTTATTAATAATAAATTGGGCTAAATCCAAGCGGTGGTTGAACAGGCGTTTGGCTATTGCAAGAAAGTTGGCAGATACTACTGAAGCGTACTGAAGTGAACCACAAGTTTGTTCCCCAAATTATTACAGCCTGCTTTATCCTGCACAATCTGTGCCAGGACCGTAAGGAGGTGTTCAGGCAAGCAGAGGAACAGCTACCTTAGCCTCCAGCAAGAATTGTAAAACAGCGATATGAAGAGGGTCCTGCTATTAAAGATGCACAGCTATCTTTATTTTTGTAACCTCACGGTGTACTTTTATTTTGAATCACATTTTTGTTTCATTAGCTTATGTTGTATCTCTTATACCAAATATAGCATCCTCATTTGTGCTGTACTTGTATGACTGCTTCTGCTAAATAAAGAATTGGAATACTAAGTATTGTTGATTCCCAAGAAATAAGTCACGAAAATTCCACACCACATTTTATTTTGGGAGTTCGTTAAACAATGTTCGTGTTGTGCATTGCATCAAGCTGCCTCATCGTATCCTCTTCCCTTATGGATATTAACACCCGAGTCTCTTCATTGCTCCAACGGACGTAAGTGGAGGATGGACACGGGTTTTGCTCAGACATAAGTAACTTGGAGAAATTACATGGGAGTATAGTTATATACATTGAAACATAGTACTTAGTAGTACTTTACAATAAAGTTGTTTTGACAGTTGTTTAGAAAGCTATTTGCAAGTGTATTCTGAAGTACTGTACAGTAGCTGTAACCACCTGAATTCACAAGCCTGCTATGCAGTTTATCAAACATTTTTAGTAAAAGTTTTAAACATAAACTTGGTAAATACCATCTGTATGATACTTTACAAACACATTTTGATCCATGTATGACTAACATTATGCACAGTTCTAGAAGGGAGAAAAAAGGGGGGTTATCTGCAAAATCAATCTGATAAGGGAAATACTGCAAACAAAAAAATGCACTTTGCCGCTGCCATCTTTGGACCATGGTAGCTTACATTTTCCCATGTGACTTTTATAGCGGCTTTAGGAAAGGACTTGAACGAGCTAATTAACATTTTCACGAGAAACTTGTGTTTACATGTGTAAGTGGGCATTGATTTCATGAGCATTTGCTGGAATCTCACAAGAAATTGAGACTTTCATGGTAAAATCTGAGGCCGTTCTTTGGGACATTTTCACAAGCTTTCCCTGCCAAATTTCACCCGCATTGTCCATTCATGTGAAACAAACCAACATGTAGCTGGCCTAATGACACCTCCCCATGGAGGTCAGCAGTTCAAAATAATGTTCGAAGAACGTATGTGCAGAACAATTTCCCAAATCAGAAGTGACGGGCATTATTGAGCTCTTTAGATCTCGAAATAAGGTATAATGATATAACTTTTTTAAGCACACTGTCTATTATCTTTACATTTAAATGATTTCTCTTATGGGATTAACTGAATTGTTGTTGTTGATTAGCATGCAGTACAGTACAATACAGATTTTTAAAAGGGGCAAAACTAGAGGCTAGAGGCAGATATTTTACAAGTGCATTTGCAGTATTTTTTTCCTAATTTAGACATGAGAAAAAAATGTGTGTCTCCTCAACTCTGGAGGAGTTGGAGACTACTTTTTACTTCACATAACCCACTGGCAAATACTGTATAAAAGATGATTAATGTCAACAGGCATCGTTTTGGAGGATGTCTGCAGTGCTTTGATGGTACCCAGGCAAAAGCTGCTTTTTTAAAATCAATATTTAACTAGCACAGATTACAGTATGTTTATAATCTTTTGATGCAACTCATCTTTGTATTATGTCTTCAGAGACCACCCACTTTACACAGTTCTTAACTGCATGTGGACAGAATAATTAAAACAACCACTGACTGTTAGTCCCATGTTTGTACTTTATCCACACTGTATAACTGTAAAGTAAACCACCAGATAACAATTATAAAACACTTGAAGCATATATGGTATGATATGCCAAGCCAAGCACGACAAGCACAGATGCAAGAAGCAAAGACGAATATGAAAAATGCATCACTTCCAATTTGAAATAGAATTGCATGTACTAAAACAACATTACAGCTTTTAAAGCCTGGCAGTGCATTCCAGATCACATCTCAGCTCCTCGCATCATTGCTTTATTTGTAGGTAAAGTTTGCTCCCCTTTAAGGCTGCATATCACAAACCTTGTTGCTTCATTTCTCGTATTACCAGTTTTGGCCAAACTGGTTGATTCCCAAACTTGAAACTTTTTTCTTTTCTGTAATCAGCAGCATGTTTAAGTCAGCAATAGCCAATTGTTTTATTTTGACAGACCATTTCATTCCCTTGTGTTGATTTTCATTTGTGTACATAAGGTCACCTGACTGACCCAATTTGTACCTCATCACTCTGCGAGTAAACTGAATGTCAGTGTTCTAAGCCATTGTCACGAATGAACCTAAAACCAGTCTTCCCTTGTACAAGGTGCCATCACTTTTTTTGAGTGAAAGGTGTATGTGGCAGAGATAGGTGGCTCTGATAGAAACAGTGTAATTTATTTGAAATCTTCCCACTGATGATGGGAATGGGAATGTAGAGATGGAAGCTCTGCTAACAAGATTCACATTTTTGCAGGTATCAGGCTTTTAAAGACACACCTGTGGAGGCTTTGACAAACTCATTGAGAGCAGAAACTGACCCAAGACTGTGACAGCTACTGGAAGCAGGCTGAACATTGGGATGCAAATTGAACATTTCCAAAACTGCATGTGTGTTAAAGTGTTGTAATAACTGTATTGTGTTTTAAAGAATATAAAGCTAGCAGAAATACTAAACAAATTGTTAAAACACATTGTTCATACAAAAAGTTATAATATGCTCTGTATTAACCTATAGTTATGTGAAAGCATACTATATTCCTGTTTATTCTGTTATAACAGTGACAAATATTATTGTATCTTGAGCTACTGGTGCCAAGGTTTATAACCTTGAGGAGAATAGCAGAAATGAGAATTTCATTTAATTAACCCAAATGTTCACAGTCAAGTTTCTTATTTAGCTTGATCTGAAAGTAGTCTTTAAGCTAAACACAGGTATTCTAGAATAATTCACACAGAATATAAGTGTAAATGTTTTGTTTTAAGAGAATATAGTGCAAATTAACTTAAAGTAAAAACTTCAGTCAAAGCACAATAGTACCTGTCTGTGTCAGGCATACAGTAGGATCTGCCAAAGAGAATGTAATTAATTTGTTAACCTTGTCTTTGCTTGAAATGAAATGGTACCAGGCACGTGGGTAATTGAAAATAACTTTTTGGCAACTAATGCAAGTTTCAATGTTTGGGGGGTTTGAAATCCAAGGTTTCCATAATGAGTGATCTTTTACATATAAGAAATAACTCCTGGTACAGGAAAGGGTAGACAGTGGTGAACTATATATGGCCTCATTAAATCATAGAAATTAATGAAGACCTGGTTAAAATAACTAAGGGGGAGCCATAGCATAGGACCATGTTATGCCATACGTCTGAGAAAATGCTTAATGATGGATGACCTCGACAGAGAAGCAGGTGGTTCGGAACTTGCCTGAACAGGATTTTTGTAAAAACAGAGAGAGGTCAAGTTTAGTTTAAAGCATTGAATAGCTAAAATGGGACTTATATTTTGACTATGTTCTTGATAGACTGGATTTAAGTGAGAATAATTGGATATGTATAATTTGCTATGAGCCTTCTACTAGCCCCTATCCAATATGTTTTAGTTCATTGTTAAACCACATCTATACATGTGATAAAGCCACCTTACTAAGGAGGATGTAAAACAAGGTAAAACCCCCGTCAAGTGTCACTCAACTTGCTAACTACAAGCTGACGTGATCCATGCTCTGAAGATCTTTGATCAAGCTGATTGCTGTAGGTGTTGTACTTAGAAGTCTTTGCTTTTGAAGACAGCTTCTGTCTTTATACTATATTCTACACTTCCATATATATATATATATATATATATATATATATATTAGAAGGTGAGAACTATTTTGAATATATATCTCTTTTATATTGATGCATTGCTATAAGATATAGGATTTATGTTTTAGTTGTTTAGAGTGATATATATATTGGATGCAGTCGAATTTAGCGGCGGGTGTTTTTAGCTTTTAAGCTGTTAAATAGTTTCCCAGTTTGTAGCATGCTGTTTGTTCTGGTTTCCTGTAACACCAGTCAACTAACTGTTATTCTGATGTTAAAATGGGATAACAAGTAATATTAATCTTATAAAGTTTAACTGAATGACACATCATTTTTAAAACAGCTGAAAAGATGTAATGTAATTAATCAAAATAGGTTTTAAGAAACATCCTTAAAGTTTTGTGAATAGTGAATTACAAAATAAAGAAAAACTCTTGGGATAACCATTGGTAGGTTGTTGATGCATACCAGGACGATTCCCCAGTGGTTTAAAATGCTATAATTAAAACCACCAGTGGTTTATCCCAGAAGAGTATTGGTTGATCATATTATTCCCTTATGTTTTGGAACAAAGATGAAAATGAGCCTGGTTCTTCAGTGAAGTGGTTTGGAAATACATGGTCGCTGGGTTCTGCCCTACCTCTGCCCAGTCATACAGAGTTGTACGGTTTTAGAACAATACAAAGGAGAGAGTGAATCTCTTTTTAATGTCACTATTCTAAGTTTATGTAATATGAAATTAGTTTATGTAGAAAGTTGGATTGATGTGCTGTCACGTGATTTTCCTCAATTGTTGTTTTTCTTGAGTTACTGGTACTGTAGGTTGCTATAATAAAATGGAAAAGTAGGTTTGTATTCTTTACAATATACATTATAACTGTCGTTACAGCATACCCCATAGGGGGAGACAGTACTGTAAAAAATAAAATAAGAGGTAAAACAGCAAGTTACCATTCCACAAATATTCTCTCAGATCACAACTAGCCCTGGTCTCCCCTGTGTTTAATTAATGTATATGGTTGTTACTCAGTTATATTATTGGGTTTAGTTTCTTCAAGATGAATTCCTTTTTATCATCGTTTACAACATACCAAATTTATGTATCAGTTTATCAGCGAATGTATTATTCATCACCATACTATAATTCAAAGCATACCTTTTTTTTAAAATGAAATTACTGTTAGGTGTAAGATACTTAACTGATTTTAAATTATATTTGTAGAATATCCTTGTGTTTATTGAAAGTATAGAATAATTGATCAGTGATACATCCTTATGAAAATACAGTACTAAACAGCACAAGCTGGAAAGTGGAAGCTAGAAACTTTACCACTAAGAAACACCTATGATGTAGCTCTGTCTGGACTGCCTCCATTATTAATATGGTTGTCTGTTTGTTTTTTCCACAGTTTTTTTTTTATTACATTTTGTTGGAGGCCTGTCTCAATAGTTGCAAACCAGTTACAAACGAGTCGGAAGTCTATGATGAAATGTACTAAACAAGCACAATGCTATTATCCACTTTTTAGGGAATGCTTTGCGGCAGCAGTTTTTCAGTTTTTCTTAGATGAATATGTATTTATGGGGATCCCTGCATACATTCACAAACATGGGGTGGCGATAGTGCAAAGGAGGGTTCTCAGATATTATAATGAGATGTACTAAAGCTGTCGGGAATTGCGACACTTACAATTAAATCAGTCGCAATTGTTGCTGGCATTTCACAGTCCACTTTTACCCTTGTGTTGCCAGTTGTGCTCAATGTATTTCTGAGGCAAACGCCCACGTAACTAATTTTCACTAAAGGCAGGGTGTACTTACAAGCCTTGAAAACAAATTTCTATGACATTTCTGGTTTTACCAGCGTGATGAGAGCAATAGACTGCTCACATGTGCCACTAACCCCTCCAGCTCATTCTGAGCATCTGTATAGGACCATGATCTATTTTTAGTTGTTTAGGCAACTAGGCCAAGTAGGCCAAGTTAAAAATAATAATAATTAAAAAAGAAAACGTTAAAATAATTTAGTTTCAATTCAAAATAATCTTTTATTCGCATTGTACACCAATGTGTACAATAATAATAATAATAATAATAATAATAATAATAATAATAATAATAATAATAATAATAATAATATTAGCTTGGTAATAGGTGGTCGAAGATAACTGGCGTTGGAAGACCGGAGAGTGTGAACAGGAGAGTAGACATGAAGCAGGTCTCTCCCGGAGTAGTGCCATGGAGCGACTTGTATGTGAGGAGCATGATCTTAAAGTCAACCCTGAATTCTATTGGGAGCCAATGTGGTTTAAAAAACACAGGTGTAATATGTTCCTGAGATGCTGTATGGGTTAAAACACGGGCGGCAGAATTCTGCACATATTGCAACTTGTTTATAATTCTTGTGCAGACTAAAAGCGCATTACAATAATCAAGCCTAGAACTAATAAAAGCGTGAATCAGTTTTTCAGCATCAGAGAAAGATTGCAATATTGCAGAGATGGAAAAAGGACATTTTTAATATGGGCTTCGAAGGTCAAAGAAGAATAAAAAAAACGACCAGATTACGTACTACAGTGGAAGCAGATAAATTTACATTGTCAATATCCAAATTGAAATCACCAGCTCTATGAACAAAAGTTTAGTTTAAGAAAACTCTGTTGCATCCACATTTTTATATCACGAAGGCAACTGACTACTACAGAGGTAGCAGCGCTTTGTGCACACATATACAGTAACTGTGTATCATCAGCATAAAAATGATACCTTGTAACAATTGTAAGTCGCCCTGGATAAGGGTGTCTGCTAAGAAATAATAAATAATAATAATATCTGAGGCCAAAGTGTCTAACAATCTGTCCAAAAGAGTAAGGGGCCGAGAACAGAGCCCTGTGGAACACCCTGAGTAACTGAAATATCTGATTTGAAGTTTTTAAGAGTTACAGAGTGTTGTCTGTCAGACAGATATGACTTAAAACAGCAGAGAACAGTATCAGTAAGGCCAGGTAATCTTTCCATGCCTTCAATCAATATATTATGATTGACTGTGTCAAAGGCTGCACTGAGGTCTAAGAAGGATATTAAGGGCCCCTGAACCTGCAGTCATAAGCAAATCATTGGCTTCTTTGACCAAGGCTGTTTCAGTGTTATGCCTAGCTCTGAAGCCGGACTGAAAAGGTTTGAGTAACTCATTAGTCAGCAGATAATTTTGTAGTTGAGACGAGACTACTCTCTCAAGGATCTTAGATAAAAAAAGGTAGATTGGAAATAGGCCGGTAGTTGTTTAGATTTTCAGGGTCAAGACCAGGCTTTTGTAAAACTGGTGTGATAGCAGCAATCTTTAACACTGGTGGAACAATACCAGGTACCAAGGAGTCATTGATTAATGTGGTAACAAAAGGACCTAAGGCTAAAAAGCAGGCCTTCACTAGAATTGTGGGGATAGGATCCAGGAGGCAAGTAGTGGGTCTCATTTTACCGACGTTTAGAAACGTAGGCAACATCAACAGTAGAGAAGTGAGTTAACCTAGACACCAGTGAAACAGGACTTGACACAAGAGTATAGTCAGGACAAGGAGAAGAGAGATATTATCAATCTTAACTGTAAATATATATTGCATTGGTCAGTAGATGCTGAGGAAGCAGTGTTATGGAGAGGTTGTAAGGTTGTCCAGTTTAGCGAGGGGCTACTGTATGATTACGAAAAGCTTTTTGGGGGTGAAGGTTGGGCCCCCACTATATAATCTGATGAGATTAAACCACCTTTCATTATTGTTTTTTTTTATATATAACAGTATTAAAATAGGTAAAATAAAGACGGAACAGAATGCATTGTACAGATGACGTTTACATTTAACAAAAACAATGATGTTATCCTTCGGGCACACTCTGCTGCAGGAAACCATAACTCCTGCTATTTATTTGAACAATGTCGCATGACTCTCGCAATGTTAGAGATCTCTCTAAGAAGATGCAACAAATATTTAAATTGGTATACTGCGGCTCTTTTCACTAACATATTTTCTATTAGTACACACGACAAAATGTATACTTTGCGAATTGTCGCAACGAAAATGCAAATTGCGGTATGTTTGCGCTGCGAATGGCCCACCTTAGTACATCTACCCCTCAGTGTTTTAACACAACTTAGAAACTCATATATTTTTTCACCCAACAATGCATTTAAAAATAACAAATGGGATTTGACAGCTCAGATAAAATAATGTGTTGTACACATACCAAAAGCACATGATGATAACCTGTTTCTAAAATGGTCTGGTGGTATTAAGAGCAGCTCTATAGGTGTTGTTCATAAATTGTACAGATGACGTTTACATTTAACAAAAACAGCAGCATGATTTATTTTGTGTTACTGGCAGCCTCCAGGCTAAAGTAAAAAAAAGTGTGCTAGGTATTAATTTGATTTTACTACTGTACTGTATACTGCATAGGCCTACGGTTCAGATTTATATTTTTATGATAACCCGTTTCTAAAATGGTCATTCTTAAATTTTGTATTAGCCGAATGAAGTCCACGTCCCTCTTGGCTAAACATGTATAGCTCAGTGCCACATTCAATAACTGTCATCCTTTAAATCCTTCTTTTGTTGTTAAAGCACTATCTTATCCTATTTTAAGGTTAATGTCCCCATTTAATGTTCATACAAATATACTAAAAAGCCTACCTATACTTAAATGTCCAATAGCCTGCTTTAAAGTCATTTGCTGAGACATTCAAGAAGAGCAATGATATCGATAGCTCAGCTGCTGGTGTCGTTAATAGGGGGGTGAAATGGTCACAGTCACACCTGAACACCTACACACTGACTTATTATCCGCTAAAAGACAGATATGAGAACAAACACACTAAGCTTGGCCCTGAGTTGTCATGTAAATCTTAAGTCGCGGAGAGCAATTTAAGTGAAAATGTAATAGTGCAGTCTAAAGCTGCAAGATAACATATATAGCAGTCTATATAAAAAATAATAATAGAAACCCCACACCAAATTGTACATCACATGTGTTGTAAACTGGCAAGGCAGTGTAGGTTGGCATCTCAAACTTGTGGAGAAATGGGTCAGGTCTGACACCGGGCTACGTTAACGAGGCTATACATCTGAAACAAAATGCTAAAATAATTTCTTCCCCTAAATTTAATGTGCACTGGCTTTCTCGTTACACTATCTTGTGTGATGGGGTGTACCTGCGGTACCGTAACCCAAGGGTTTTTAGGATCATGGTGAGTGGTTGCTGGCAGACATTTTTCGACCCACATGGGAGGTTGGGTGCCAAAATGGATGCCAGTTTCCAAACAATTGGACACAGGTTGCAGCTGGTTATGCTGCTAGCACATGGTATAAAAGGCAGAAGAACTGTTTGTTTAGTAGTTTGTTGTGTAGTGTGGAGGGAAAGGATGTATGGGTTGTCAAGAACACAAACGTAAATACAAAGAAAGTTATTATTTAAAAATGATATGGTTTGGTTTTACAGGGTTTGTTTAAAGAACATTGTGTTAGTAAGTGCTCCAAAGGAGCTAGGATTTTGTTTGTTGTTTTCTTCACTGTGTTCCAGTGTAAATATTATTTGTAAATAATGAAAGTGTGCAAACCGTGCTAATATATATATATATATATATATATATATATATATATAAATTATTACAAAAATAAAGCAGGTCACCCCTAAACCAGCAATGGTATAGGGGAAGCACAACACTGCGGGTTGCAATCCCAAACAATAACAAAACAATACAACACTCCTGTACCACAATCCTCCGTGCACGAAACTGCACTGTGTCCATGCTCCGCTGTTCTGTGCAGTGATGTGGTGAAGTGTGGTTGTGAGCTGGCTCCATGGCTGCATCTCCCGTTCCCCCACATAGCTATGGGTTATCAAATCACTGCCTGACCTGTATCTGATCGCAATGGAGTTGTTTAGAGTACTTGCAGTTACGCACTTTCCCAAGATGGCCGACTACCGGTTTCCGCCCACCGGCGAGTCAACCCGTCTAAGAGGAAGTGTACTACTAACCTTACCCGGCGCTCTTTCGGATCGGGAGGGAGATTTACAGCATCGATTCTTTGTCTTGTTATCACACGCACCCACACAAAAGCGGTGATAGAGCCTCAGGCCTGACGAGGGGTTTCATCACATGGCACACAACAAAATGTCAGAATATGGAATGCTATGTAAAGCACAACCATTAAGACTTTGTAACCTCTTTTAATATTTACAGTGAAATTAAATATTAGCAATAATTCCCCCAAGTGCACTTCACCCTGATTGAAAGTTCTCTTTGAGATGAAAATATCTCAAATACAAGCTGCCATAACAAAGGACTCTGAGTACTTTCAGAGAAACAGAATCAATTTTTTTTTTTAATTGGCGGAAGCTTTAAAAGCAACATGCCATCTGTCAGTGTTTTAACCTTCTGAAAAGGATTCTTCTTTCAGCTCTGATCCATGCTGCATTGTACTAAAGCCTTTATCCTTTGTTGTACATCTCTTATAGCTTTGCATTATTATATTTGGGTGCAAGTATGCAGTCAGTGTTACCAGGGCCGGTGTTAAGGCGAGCGAGGCAGCCACCTAGGCCCACACCCTTTAGGAGCCCCGTGCACAACCGGGCTGCCATGAGATTTAGACTGGGACCAAATCAAAACTTTGACAACCCGCTAATCGCACTTAACAAAACTATATTTAATAGCGTTTTCTTTTTATGAGTAGAAGAAATAAGATACTTACAAAAAAAAGAAAACGCTATTAAATACAGTTTTGTTAAGTGCGACCCCCCCAATTTTTTTAACTTTTATTTGATATTTTGGCTCCTAGCAAATAAGTGGAGCTTATATTGTGTTTCTCTGAACCTGTTGTGCCCTAGGCTCTAGGGTAACTAGTGGTAGTAGAGGGAGGGGCCAGGTACAACATACTGTAACGACCCTGGCGATGGCCTCGTCTTGAATGTTGTGTTTGTCTTGTTTGTTATGTCTAGTTGGGTATTCAGTGTATTGTAAGAGTACAGGGCACGTCTTTAGTGTGTGTGTGTGTGTGCGTGCATAGGGAGTATTTGTGCGCAAGCGTATGGAGTGTGTGTGCGTGTGTGTATGGAGTGTGTGTGCGTGTGGTGGGTGGACCCTCCCCCGACGCTATAAGTAGGGGGGGAGGGGGGTGATCCGTGAGTGGGAGAATGTGAGCAGATAGAGACTGGAGCAGTTGGCGTGTCTGTGAGGGACAGAGTGTGAGGCTGAAAGAGAGGGCCTACCCTGAGAAACAGAAATGAGGAACCGACAGTGTCTGCGAGAGCTTAAGAAGAATAGAGAGAAAGAAGAAGCGATTGCGTGTGAGAGAGACAGAAGAAGCGAGTGAAAGAGTAGGGAGTGAGAGTGAATCCTGGCCTTAACAGGGATTCATTGTTCACTTATTTTCATTTAGTTCAGAATGAAAAAGAGTCAATTTCGAATCCCATCTGGTCTCCCTGAGTCTGTTTCTTCCAATAGCGCAGATTGCTACAATACACAACATATTCTTTACTGTGATATTTTTCTACTTTAAGGTGTTACATATTGTAATGTCTTGCTGTAAAACAAAGGCACACACACACACAGTGGCCACGCCCCCCTGCCCCTGCTGTTATGCAGTCTCAGCCTGCGTTCTGAGCACTATAATGGCTTTTATTACTTTTTAAAAATGAATGAATATCCGAACGAATATTTAAATTATGAGTAAATATCTAAACATGAAAATCCTGTGTTTGTCCCAACACTAATTATAACTAAATGCCCTGGCTCCGATAGAGATCAGATTTTTGGGACTGTCAGAAGATTAGCATTTTCCCATTTCAGGGAACGACCCGGGACATATGGGGTCAGTAGATCTTGAAGATAAGGTCCAAGACCATGTAAGGCCTTATAGGTAATAAGTACTTTATAATAATAATAATAATAGCATCAGTAATAAAACAAACTTGAATGATGGATGCAGTAATTGTATTAATTAAATATGCGATTAAAACCAAGATTAACTATTAAGATTAAAATGTTTAATCATGATTCTTTTTTTTTTTAATCGCTTGACAGCCCTAATATAAATATATAGAGGATGTTGATACAAATAAAAAATAAATGAGTCAACTCCCACTTTTGGTTTTAGAAATTTTAGAATGGCCATTCCTTTCATATTACACAATATATGTTTCACCCTAACCATGTCCCATCTGCTTTAATTTATACTTATTAAAAAAGATACCATCATGAATTTAGATTTGGGATCAAAGGAGCATAACAGCAGCCAGCACACTAACAATTTTGGAATCTAAAGATAGGGTGCCAGCTTTTGTTGCCTGGTGACAGATAGACAATGAATATGTTTTGGCGCATTTAGAATCCTTGAGGGTATATTTTGAAACCCTCAACAATGTTTGCTAAGGAATCAAGTTGATTGCAAAAAAAATTATAATTATAGGACTAGCTGAAGTGGGGGGAAAAAAGATGCAATATTTGCATATCACGTTTTGCTGTAGAAGCCCAGGATAGACCTCGGTGGTGATTTCAATAGCAGAGTTTGCCCTCGTATTTACATTACAGAGGTTTGATGATCGCTACAGAGCAAATAGACAGACTGTGCTAAGCATCATTGAGTGAAGGCATGGATTTAAAATCATCTTATATTAGCACTCTTTTAAATGCCATCAGAAAACAATGTTTAGTCAGATTCGTGCAGTACAAAATGCTCCTGGAACAGTCCTCCTTTGAATTGCATCTGATGTGTAGAGAATCGTACTGAATAGTACTTTAATTGTTTTGCTGGTGGACAGACAGATCTAACATAAAATGCATTAATTACATTGTTTAGCATATACAGATAGAGTGCAGCATTTTGCACAGTTCAATTTCAAAATGTTATAATTATAATTATATATATAACATTTTATAACTATGATCTAGGTATAATTCTTAATATATTTTTTTATGATAGTAAAACAGTAACATTTTAAAAAGAGACTTAAGCAAAAGATAAAACAGTATTTGGGAACAAAGTTTCTTTTTTTAAGAAACCTAAATGCACTATAAATGAACTCTTCCTAATGATGTAGGCTTCAAGAACAAATCTGACAACCAGAAAAGCACTGCTGTACTCATGCATTCATTTTAGGATAATGATTATGTGAATCTTGTATTACATGGATTACTGTTGCATATGTATAGATCCAGATCTGACAATTTAAGAAAGAGAATCCATTCCGTATGTATATTTTAAAAGTCGGCAAAAAGGCAGATAATCATTGTTGGCGCATCTGAGATCTTATGATAAGTGACTCTGCAGCAGTTGTTGATGCATATTTCACCCTCTGGTTTCTAAGTCACCTTGGATAAAAGTGTCTGCTAAATGACTAATTAATAATAATAAACAATAACAATAATAATAATAATAATAATAATAATAATAATAATAATAATAATAATAATAATAATAATAATTATCTGCAGCCATGCAAAGCGAGCTGCAGTAAACTAAAACCATGCTTTCCGTCATTTAAATTGTCGCACTAGTAATCTACAGTAAGTGACATCCAGTGATTGCGAGAAGCCTTTGACTTTTTAATTCCAGGTCAGGACATTACAGTCCAGTCCTTTTTTATGTGTTGACCTACACTATGTGGACCTTATCCTATTCTCTCCTGACATGAGCAGTCTGAGAAATAGAACCGAGAAATAAAAATAGACCCATGGGACCAATTATTTTAGAATTCCTCATTCAGTGTATTGCTTCTTCATCATTATTTCTGCTCTAGGGAAGAAGCTCCTTTATGCTGAGCTGTTTGTTTATTAAAGTCTTGAGGTTTCCTATTCCCCTTGTTTAGCTTTTTTTTTTTGTTTCTGCATTTACTTGATTTTGCATTTACTTGATTCATATGGTAAATGCTGGACAATGCATTGCTCTCTTCTTCTTGTTTATTTACTTAAAATATGATTATAAACTTACAATTGTAAGGGTTTTTGAATGTTTGAAAACCTATAATTTCAGATGAAATTCATGAAAATATCACTTTATTTATAATCATATTTACCATAATGAATTATTCCATTCTGTGTAATGGCTGGTGGACTTTCTAGGGGGCGCCCCTTGTTCAGGAGTGGGCAGAGTTAGGTGTTGTCGGTTGTTGGTGTGTGTGCTGTGGCCCTAACCTTTATTCCTGGACACCCCATTAATTTTGATATGTAGCAGCAGGTGGTTATGGATGCAACAGGTTCACTGTAAACAAGGAAGCAAACCAAAATGGTTGGATCACAAAGCTGGAGATTATACCCTATTGAGTTTGAGTCACAATTCTAGCCGACATTTGATCTGTTTCATATTCCACACATTTGACCAACTGTTACACAGGTCAACAGTTAGAGAATGGTGAACCCAACCCAAACCATCATAAAAATCAGTGTGGGGTAAAAAGAGAAACAACTTTGATGTTAGACTAAAAGAAATGAAATAAAGAGCTAAAATAATCTGCTACAGAAATTGAAAAATGACATATGGACACATTTAGATAAATAGAATATGATAAGGCAACAGAATCCCATGGCTCCCATTTTAAATAGAGCAGATCTTGTGAGGCTGGGGACAGTCAAGGTTGAACTCAGATAAGAACTTGGGTACAAGCCTATTTAAACTCTTTTGAACTAAAATTAGTATTTGGTATTGTTTCTCAGAGGAGATAAAAATCTGAACAACTGGGTCTGCTTCTAAGAGAACTAAATAGGCACACCAAGCAATATTTCTTTGGTAGTAGGTTGCTACAGAAAAATAGAGACAGTACTTGTATAAGAGCTCAGCACTGGACACAAATGTTCTTCATTGGTGTTGATTCCTGCAACTAATCTTTACTGACACAAGGATCCAAACAGCATCGCCCGCATTGAAATAAAATACATTTCTGCTCATCCAGCCTTGGACCTAACAGTCTTATCTGCTTATAGTAGAGAGTGGTGAGTCATGTAAGTATACTGCCAGGAGAAATGACGGGTCAGGTGCTGCTTATTCATTATAATTCAGGGCTGGCAATTGAACGTGAAAACAGCAATGTGATTGGTTGAGCAAGGTTCCAGCTGTTCGTATATTGGAAGGATACGTACAATTGGAGCCTTATCACCAAGAAATCACTGCGCTGCCTCACAGAATTTACAGTACCGGTAGCCATCTTGTTTACATTTACAGTTACAATAACTCAAAAACTGAGTGACCAACTACCTGAAAATATGGACAGCAGTGTGGAGCAGTGGTTCGGGCTCTGCACTCCTTGACCGGAGGGTCGTGGGTTCAATCCCAGGTGGGGGACGCTCTTGCTGTACCCTTGAGCAAGGTACTTTAACTAGATTGCACCAGTAAAAACCCAACTGTATAAATGGGTAATTGTATGTAAAAATAATATGTAAAAAATAATGTAATTGTATGTAAAGATAATGTGATATCTCGTAACAATTGTAAGTTGTCCTGGATAAGGGTGTCTGCTAAGAAATAAATAAATACATAATATCTCTGAAGATACTGAAACACACACAAAAAAAATCACTTTCAGGACTGGCTAAAACAAAAACAAATTGTCTCAACTGTGAAAAATTGACATCTTAAGATCTTAATAAAATACTATGGGATTTCTATGGCAAGGTAATAAATGCCCAGGGAGAACAATATAAAACTGCAAGCTACATTAGTCTCTGAGCTGGAATAAACCACTATCTAAATGAAAACAAAATTGTGGAGTCTGTCAATATACACACTCACTCCGACTTCGTCACTTTAAATAATGTCTTTTTAGGGGTTTATAAACGCTACAGAAAAACACAAAAAGACACTTCTATACATTATCCACCCCTCTTTGACACACACCTTGAAAAATGAATGAAATCTGAGACATTTTTTCCTCCAGTCCCTCCGTTTTGTTGAAACAACAGTGTCTTGCACTGAGAGAAAAAAAAAATTAATTCAGTGCCGTTTCAACACCGCCGCCTGGTGGATCGTATCAATGGCAATGTACAATTCACCACATATCAAAAATAAATATTTACTTACTTTTGCATGTTTCAATTAATTTAATGTATTCAGCTTAACTTAGTGTGTAGTTCAAAGTTATAAATAAGACTATACTTTTAGTCCCTTTATCAGCGTAAGGATAGTTAATTTAATAAAAAACAAAACATTTTTTGCCCTAAAAATGATTTCTGCTTATTTTTTTTTCAAATCCACTGTTTGACCTCGATTATAAATACAATAAGGCCCTTCAGGGTGTCCGTATATGTCCAATATACAGACTTTTTGGGGGTTGCAGGCACTCGGCTTCGCCTCGAGTCCATAAACCATCTCAACAAGTCTTGAGACTTCTAGCTTTGAACACATTTTAAAAAATATATTATGAACATATATGGAGTGCTGTGTTTATTTCACCCATGAGAACATCCGAATACAACCAATCATGTGTTTCAATGCTGAATTTAATGCCACCTCACACACAAATTGAATATAAAAATATGGAATACAGTCAAGTCCATAGCTTCAAGTAAATTAATTCATATACAAAATGCTTCCTAGTTAAAAGTTCCCTCGTAAAGTCACTACATTAATATGAAACCTGAACCATGGTGATTAAAGTCTGTGAAAAATAATGAAAAGGTAACAATACATACATGTTGGTTTAATCTCCTGTTTATATTAGCTAACTAGGCTGCACTCACAAAGTATCTCTAAGTCAGAATGTTGTGTCTAGCACTTGTTTAACTTCATAGGTTAATTGCACTGTTCATCAGCTTTCTGCTACAAATGTAAAAATATATGCTACTTAGGCTACCAGAAAGCTGTATATCTTTACAAAACAGTTTCTGCCTTTGAAATACAAAACAAAATAAACTGTAAGCATTGCTTTCTTGAATGTCTTTGTGATGTTTTGCAGTTGCATACAAAACACTGCAATATTCCTGCAGGCATTCATAGAACTGCAATAAAAGTCAGCTGAGTAATAAATTGCAGCAGCTTACCCGGAGCTTTAGGTAAAAGATGTTCGCTGAAAAGCCACTGGCAAGCAATTCAGGGAAGGCATAAATATATTTTTTCATTATGTTAAAGCAGCCACTTCAAATAGGCAGCATACGGTTCTCTTTATGTTTCGCATAAGCCACCTTCAACCCAGTAAAACTGTACATGCAATTCAGTTCCTCGTCTTTTCAATAAGCACATTACTGATTCTATGTATTCAACAACACAATATATATAGGCATATAGTACTGCCTAAAGTACTACTTGAGTTGCACACTTTCTTGTGTGAACCACTTTAAAACGGAGCGCCTCTCATAAAAAAAATAAAAATAAATCTATCTTTGGGGAATAATTCATTTTTATATAACCTCCAGCCATGCCATTTGGCAAGTTCATTCAGTTTATTACTAAACAAGCTCACAATATTGAAGGGCAAAGACTGTCATAAAACCCAATGCAATTAGTCATACCAAGCTCTACTTTCATTATCATTCCATTCATAGAAAAGAACTGGAGTGTTGCTGAATAATTTTCAGTTATTACACTTGTTGGTACAAAACCTCAGTTTGTCTTATCCATCTTAATAAGGTGGGAGCTGGTTTACTCTATTTTGATAAAATAGGTATTTGTTGTTTGTTGCTTATTTAGCAGACGCCTTTATCCAAAGCGACTTACAGAGACTAGGGTGTGTGAACTATGCATCAGCTGCAGAGTCACTTACAATTACGTCTCACCCGAAAGACGGAGCACAAGGAGGTTAAGTGACTTGCTCAGGGTCACACAATGAGTCAGTGGCTGAGGTGGGATTTGAACCAAGGACTTCCTGGTTACAAGCCCTTTTCTTTAACCACTGGACCACACAGCCTCCAGGTAATAACATACAGGTTAATATGACTGTAAATGTTCTGTTCAGCTTTTCAAAACTAATTTTGTTACTACCAAGACAATGGCCTGCAGATTGAAAGTTTTATCTGAGGAAGAGGGATACATTTGTGGAACAGCAGAATAAGGCAACTACTAAAAAAAATGTGTAAGAAATTACCTCAGAGAAGTCAGTTAGACTCACTTGACTCTTATGTCACCATGAAATTTAACATAAAATACACCAAAACTGTACACACAAGTTTGTATTTCCATCTCAGGTCTCACAAAATACAGCCTTAATATTTACAGTTGGGTGCTTTTATTACAATACTGCCACGTAATTTCATGATTCGATTAATTCACAGTTTTCAATATTTCAGTATTGTAATGGATGTGTAATATTAGCTCCATTATTATTATTATTATTATTATTATTATTATTATTATTATTATTATTATTACTATTATTACGATAAAATATCTGAAGATGATGTTCAATTGGTATTCTTGTTTTTGTAATTATTATATTTGAGGACTGTTGGGTTACCATTGTAATATTATCACACACATTTAATTCATTTGCACTTTCCTCTGGGCTGCAACAGTTGACTCTTTATAACTAGGTATCGGTTCAAAGGCACCTCAATATTCCACCTCTATCTGAATCAACTGAGACAAACTTAAAAAACAGTAAAATCAATTTGTAAGATGTCAAAGTTATTGATAGAATGAGGCGGTCTGATTCAAACCAGTTCTACAACTCTTTGGAAATGTTTTGTTTGCCTGTATGTTTGTTTGTTTGTATTTTTAGTATAGTTTGTTTTTTTATATCACTTGGAGTTTATTGATCAGTCAGTGTAACAGTACAGTATTAATCATTGTGAGTGTCCAGGCCCAGCAGCAGCAGCAGCTTGGAACGCAAACCCTGATAGAATGCTAGTCTGCTCCATAGAATTATAAGCATTCTCCTATTTTAACCTGTGAGCAATTTTACTGACCTTGGCCTTTATTACATATCTGAAACATCAGAGGAGTAAACATCAACATGTTGCTGTTTTTATCAATGTTATTTAAACAAAATGTACTGTGGAAATGTAAATGCTGTGTCTTGGGTTATACAAACAATCAGCATTGTGTCTGTGTAAAAGAAACATGCCTTCACCTGTTAAGGTCACCTTGACTGCTTGCTTTTCAGGAACAGGATATTTACACTGACATCAGTTTATATAAAATTGTTTTCATAAATCCCTTTTTGGCCATGTTCCATGTTCCCAAGAATATTGATTTACAGTAGTTGCGGTTGTCTTTTTTTTTTGTACCTTTTTAAGAAACAAAACATGGGGTCCCTGAGTGGCTCATCCAGTTAAAGAGCTGCCGCTGGGAGCGCAGGATGAGTCACACAGCTTGGACGGCGCCAGTTCCGGTCTGTGCAAAGAGGCAGAACTTTGCTCTGACGCTCCTGGGGTGGGGATGGGAAACCGCAGGGATACCGCTCTCATCATGCAACAGCGAACCCTACTGGCCAGACACCGAGCACATTCGAAGTGGATAAAAAGCAGGGGGGTGCTGGCAAACTCTTTCCGCATTTGGCAATTCGCTGGCACTGTCTTTACTTTCACTGCTGCTTGGCGTTTCTCCTACGCAACCCCATTCTTCATCATTCAATTTTCTTTCCATGGCAACAACTTTTTTGTCTCCAGATTCACCTGCAGATACATTCTGCAGTAGTTCTAAGCAGGGATTCGAACAAGATTTTTCCGGTTTTCAGATCCGGTTCCAAAAGTTCAGAATGGCTGATTTCGTTCCTTTCTAGTTCAAAATGAAATACCTGTAAATACCGGTTCAATTTTTTCTAGCCAAGTAGGCTATTGTATTGGTTTTCATAGGTCTTCATTTCTCGAACTGAACAAAAAAGCATGAAATACAGTAAACTCCAGATAACTCGGCACTCGAAGGGAAAACAGTGTGACAAGTTATCCTTCTGTATCAATAAATACACTTACTTCCTGTCTATACAAAACAACAATGCCTATGCTGCAGCCTTAAAAGAAAATGACAGCAGTCCGCTTCTTTTTCTTTTCTCCGTTGCAACTTTCTTTTTGCCTCAGTTCGAGTTTACAATTCTTTTTTAAACAATTAAAAACAGCGGCATTTCCCCAAAATCTCGATGGGTTAGCATCCTTACATTCAACGTAATAACTTAATGCAATGTTTGTCTGAAATAAACTCTGTAGCTAATCGAGATCATAGCTCCATAAAATATGCCACTTGCTTCTTTTCTCCATTCTCTTCCACTTTTGAAGTTTGTGGCGTTTTTAACATAAAAAAGTTTCCAGGGCTCTACACGGCATATATTCCATATATTTGAAAGGTAATACCAAAAAAAAACATTTTTATGACAAACATCTCTTCAAAGCATTATCTATTTCCATAGCCTACATATTTCTTATTGCACAGCTACTCTGTTTTAAACAGAAGATTTGGAGAAAAAAACACTTTACACACTCTGTTATTAAGCACTAAAGGGAACATTCTGCTGTCGCTGGCATACACATTTCACAGTAAAACATACAACAAATGTAACATGTACTCACATGCAACTTTTATACATACTTACTTTGGATATAACAATGAAAATGAAACACAGAACAATTAAATCATGAATCGTTAATCCTTTGCGGTCCTATGTCGGACCTGGTCCGACATTGCAATTTTTTACATTTGGTGACTCAATTTCACAGCTCAGACAAGAACCTACGTAAACTAAAGTCTGCAGACTGTGCTGATCTATTTATTGATTATTTCGTACATATTTAGTAACCTGAGTGATCGAAAAAAAGTCATTGTATTTTTATCTTGTATTTTTTTCTTGTTTCTAATTGTATTATTACTTCTACTGTGATACTTGAAATGTATTTTTGTTTACGACTGTAAGTCGCCCTGGATAAGGATGTCTGCTAAGAAATAAATAATAATAGTAGACACCTGATTGAAGTACAACTTAGGTTGATTGAAGTAAAACAGACATCTCAGATTACAGACACCACCCCAGCAAATCTGCCAGCGATCTTTTGAAATGTGATTAGATAAATCCTGGCTGATAAATACAAATAATAAAACAGTATATGGTACTGTATTAGCAAAATACATTTGTTTTCATGTAGAGGTAATTTTGACCAGGTCTAGTAGTTCTAGGTATGAGGGTATTATATCGCCCTTATTTTTGCAACCCCGCGTCTCAAGCTTTATCAGGATAATTAAGACATACTGTATATGTTGGAAAAGTCATAAACGCACAGCCCCGTATCTGCAAGACAGGCGGAGTAAATTACATCTAAAAATTGACCACCTTTATAGTTCTCATGTTAAAAGACACTTAACTATGGTTCACAGTATTTTTAAATGTGAAATCAATGGGATCTTATACATTAAATGTTGATTTACTTTGAAATGAGCATGAAATCAACTCTCTGGGATTGGATTGTGAGCGCATATGCAACTGACATCACAAACATCACAAAATCTATATGGAAATTGCAACTAGATTTGTGACACTGAACATGAAAATGTACAAAGCAAAGATCTCTTAACGAAGAAAGCATTTGCTTGTGGCAAGAGAGCTGTAGAAGAGAAGCCAGGATAATCAATATTAACAGACTCTATTGTGTTAAAGTGCAGGGTTTGCGCAATTATGGCTAAAATAAAACTGGAAACCCGATCACCCCTACTTTTATAATTCAAAAAGTTGCTTGGTAAAATAAATAAAGCATTAGTCATTGGAAATCGTCTTCAGGCAAAATCTGTGTAAGACTGTCTAAAAAATTACTTTATACAGCACAGCATCTGGAAAAATGATGGCTCCCTAAAGCTAAACATTAAAAAACATAGTATTGTGAATGTTTTTTTGTTTCTTCTAATAAGGCTGTATAAGACGTTAGCCTGGAACAAACTATATTCCATATGCTCCAAAATACTCGAAAGTCAGGAACATGTATTTAATGGCATAGTAGAAACCTCCACAAAACAGAGAATTACACATGTTGCCTTTTTTACCTTTTGTTCTATTTCCTGGTCATTAAATCCCCATGTTTTCTTTAAGCAAGGGAGTAAACCCAAGGAACACTCTCCATTCAGACAGCAGTATTTACATTATAATGATGATTACAGGGGCTGCTGTACACTGCGGAGAAACAAGATTGTGCTATCATTGATGTTTAGTCTTTAGATACCATGGTAAATGCTGCCTACAGTATACATCCAAAGGTAACATCAGAAAAAACAGTTTATTTAAGTAATTTGAAGATCCTTTTGAAGAAGCTTTTTGCAAATATTAATGGTGTGGTTTAGTTCTAAAGTAATTATTTGTGGAACATCTGTGCTGTTAATAGAGGTTTTAATATCATGTTTCTTTGTATTCGATTAAATGTGATCACTTGAATTATTGATTAATCACTTAATTTAATTTGAAAATGGATCGGAGATATCCTTTAACCTGATTGGTCAATATGGCTTGGTTTACATGTAAAAATAAAATGTAACTAAAGAATTGTTTAGTACAGCCTTTCGTTATAGTAGAAAGTTGCATCATGATATGACAGGCTTTTCACTGCTTAAGTCTTGTGAACATAAGCTACGGCTTTAAAAAAAAGAAATGTTTTTAGTCAATTTGCTTGGCTTTTAGCGAGAGAAGTCAATTTACCCTCCCCTTTTATGGTGTACAATGTTTTGGCCACGGACTTCCTGTAGCTTGAGGAATGTGGGTGATAACTGCATGTAAACTAAGCCTATGAGATCCCTAATCTCTGGCAAAGTAGCTTGAATGTTATCTTTCTTCCAACTCAAACCACCAGAAAATATGTAAATGCACTATTCATTTATGTAATTTAACTTTGTTCAGCTTCATGAAAGAAAATCTCCATTCCAGTACACACCCTCTTTCAGTGTAGACTATAGTCTGCTTCCTCGCTATCCGATACGTTCAATCAGTCTCTTTAAATTTAATATAGGAATAAAGAATAGTGTTGATATCTGATTTTTTTTTTTAGTATTAAGTTATTAAGGCCAGCATTTCTCAAACTGGGGGTCCCAAACAATACTGATATAACCTTAAGATTAGGGCTTCTGATTTTTGATTTTAACCGATAAAACACGCAATACAAAAATGGAAACACTGGAAATTCATGTGGACTTCACCCCTTTCCCATTAAAAAAAAAAAAACTTACAGTACAAAAAAACTAAAACAAAACCACCTTTGCCAGTGCAGCTGGGCAATGTCCCTCCTTCCTAACTTACAACTATCATTGATTCATTCAGAATATTTTAAACCCATCCAACTACTGAGTGGCAACAAATTCTACTGTTGACCTGTCAACTTTCCCTTATTTGCCAGGACCTCCTGTTTTTTGGACACTTCTCCACGACAACCCCCGGGACCAATTTTCTCCGGTATTTTGCTCAAAACTACCGTTAAACCCCTTTATGTCAGCAAACCTTTAATTTCTGCAAAAGCCATCTATGGTCTGTGGTTACTGCAGTCCCTGTCTGTACCTAGCAGGGTTTAGGACCCAGGGGAGCCCTGTGGCAGGCATCCATTCAATTCATGAGGCAAGCTCTACATACTTGACATGCGATAAAATATTGATGCAAATTTAAAACAATATACTCTCACAAAATCCTAAGCAATGTTAGAAAAAAATCATACTTTCTGTAAACTATGCAAGACTGATTATAACGGTGGGATAGCACAAAAACACCAAAAACCCAGTGACATTAAAATAAATCAGAGCTTCAATTAACATCTTTCATTGCCAAAGGAAAAACAGACATCAAGAAAGTTACATATGCAGAGATCTTTACATGTCGTGACTAGTTCAGCAACTCTGTAGTAGACATGTTCCCAGACCCTCATATTGCAAAGTATTCTTCAGAAAAGTCTAAAAGTCATATAAATATTGAAAGGTGATTCTACTACAATTTCAGCATCTACATTGATTTAGAAATTCAGGTTGATTGACAACATGTCTCTATATACAGCAATAGTGTGTTCATTTAAAATATAAGATAGTTGACAATGAAATGTTACTGACAGTGGTATTATTGATCCGCCACATATGTGCAGCGTAATGAATAACGTTGCAATACCACGTTGTTGTGTGTTTTGGCTTTTTTATTTTTATGATGGACTTATTGAATTTACTTTTTCTTGTTATAAAGTAGGTGCCATAGCACATCCTTTGATGACAAGGTCAATGTGCAGTACCAAACTCAAATTTGTTGTGTGATGAAAATAAAAACACCAACTGTGTATGCTTTGCTGTTGTGCAAAATCAACTACAGTGCAGTGGACATGTTCACAAAGTATTGGCTGCTGCCAAATGAGCCACCTACAACTACAGTAAATAAGAACCACCGGGCCCAAGATATCATTTGATTGTAAAGCATGTCATGGTTGTTTTTCTGTTTTGAAGGAGCACCGTATCAGTCTATCATTCTACCAAATAATAAAGTGGATTAGTTGTATGCCTTTGTCTTAAGTAGGTTTCATTTCAATTCAGGCCATTAAGATTTCAATTTACAAAAGCTCCCTTATTTTGAAAACTCAGTGTTGACAGGTATGGACATGTATGCTGGCAACTTTGCTCAATATTTTACACTAGGCAATTCCGTGGAAGTTTGCGTGCTGGCAATTACTGTAAAACAGCCCTAAAGTAAATAGCCAGAGGGATCTTCAGAAACTCAAGTGTCATTTAGTATTTTAAAGTTCTTGCTTTAGCAAACAATAGCAATTTGGTTTAGTTTGTGTTCTTCTATCATAGTTACCCATGGAACATTTACACTATTTAGGTCAAATCTATTTGTAGATACTGTTTCAGTTCAGAAAGCTAAAGAAACAATTCTGGAATAGGTATTCAGCTCTTTTTGATTTTAATGTTTTTATTTTTATTTGATTAAACATAGCATGAGATCATTTCATTATTTGATGTGTGACTTAAATCCCGTATTAAACCAAAACAATGTGTTACCTAAACGAGTTGCAACAATTTAATATTCAAAGTTATATATTTATAAAGTTATATATTTATATATATATTTAATTGGAGCACAGATATGAGCTAAGTTACTCAGTTGTTAACTTTATGCAGAAATGATAGATACACAACACTAGGGAGTTCATTATTGCACCACAGTTTCAAGCAGTTATTCTGAATAATTCATTTATAAATGTTAATTTTAATGATCTTGCACAAGTTCATGGTTTCAAGCTCATTCATTATTTTACATTTTGATTGTAATTACAGTAAACACAGAAGGAACATGCTTCTATTCTGAGATGAGTTTAAATACAAGGGGGACTGTGTGGTGCAGGAGGTTATTAGCTTTTTCTTTTGTCTTTGCTTGTGTGACTGGTTCTTGAATTCACAGTTGTGCTTTTGTAGTTAACGTGTTAATGTGTATAGACCTAAAAAAATAATGAATCTAATGTGTGATGACATTATATTTTATATTATATGCAATGATACTACTGATAATTGTACACAATACTACCCTACATTGTAATTTCAATAACAAGTATCAATATTGAATTGTTTATTTGATTTTTACCAATCTCACAGCAATAACCACACGCTTTATTGAACATCCATCGCCACTGCTGTCTGCCATGTTTTTGGCATTTGTAGCAAATTTTAGCTTACTTTTCTAGCAAAACTGTCACTCATACATTACATTGATAGATTATTGTTATTGTACCTACTGTATACTGTATGTGAACTAAACCTGCATGACCTGTAATTGTATTGCTCTGTGCGTGGGTTGGAACATGCTGGTATGGTGTTTATAACTGTACATCCCTGTTTGGTTGTATACCGCTGAGGTATACAGTATTACCTGGACGGTATTAGTTTTGCAGGTTCCCTGTACTCCCTCCTTTTGTGTTATTCTGTTGGGTTTTTAAATTGCGCATAGTGATAGATCCAGAGAAGAAATACTGTCATACTTCTGTGATTTACCTGGCATAGGGGGACAATCCTCGACTTTCTTTTTATCCCACTAATAAATATTCTTGCCCAAATCCTTTGAACCGATATATTTCAAGTGTAAAACCTGTCACTTGAGGGTTGTAGAAAGAGTTCAGTTACATTACTCAACTGCAAATCTATAAAGAGAAAGAAGATGGTTTTCTAATTGATATTTTTTATCAATATTATAGACACTGCCTCTGGCTACATAAAAGAGCTTCAGCAGTTATTTTAATGAATACAGCCAACCAGAAAGAGTTTTAATTAAAAGGCCTGTTGTTCAGCATTTTAAGCTCAGCCTGAATGGGTTTGGAACACTCTTAAATCCAGTCCAAATGAGATGTACTATGGTGAAAAATACAAATTGTACTTATCATATTTATATATTTCAAAATATACTGGTATTATTTAACACATTAATGACAAAGATGCTTGTGTAAATTAACATTGTAGGCACTTTGTAATTAAACTGGATGTAATTGGAAGTGTATTTAAAATGCAATTAATATGTAACCACATGTATATTGTAATTAGAGATGCCTGATATAAGAAGTTTCCATATAATTTTCACCAGTTTGGAACAGGTTCAAGATGATTAAAAGGCATATTCTGAGTGCATTATAGAACAAGTTACACATTTTCTCATGCTCTTGGTTTAAAGTCTAAGGGCTCTATGTATCATAGTGTTTTCCTTCATAGCTGGGTATTTTCATTTCATTTTCAAATTTCATAGCACAACCCGTGATGTATTATGTTATTTTAATTTAGTTTGCTTCTTTCGTTTTTCTTGCCAAAGTTATAATTTTCCGATTCATTGCACTTAATTTACATGTTAAGTTTCGTTCATCTTATTTGCATATGGATTTTCGTTACTTACCTATGATGTATGATGTGTTCTTCTGTTGTAAATGTATTTTTGTTGAGGTAAAAACAGTAACTGGTTATGTTACTCATTTAGCTGGAAATGTTTTTTTTTTCTAACACATACATAATTTATTTCCATTCAGATAGATAAATAAATAAATAAATAAATACGGCCCCTATATGTGTAGCCTAAAGCCTGTATTTACTCACTGCTCAAATTCAGATTGCAAATGCTGCATTGAAAAATGAACCTTGAGATTATCATCAGACCTTGGTTTAGATTAAATCCAAAACTAAGGCGGACGTGTATTCTGATTATAAACTTAAGGGAAAAAAATATTTTAAAATAATTAAAATGCAAAACAAAAATACATGTATTTTCTAAAAAGTTTTGTGCTGTTTACACTTGGATTGTCTTTAGTTACATTTGGTATGATATAATGCCTATTTTACGCTTTGATTACATGTTGTGTTATTGTTTTTAAACCTGAGCCTTGGGTAACACTTTACATTAAGTGTCTCTAATTACATAGTAGTAACTGTACTTAGTAAATACATGGGTATTTATACATAATTGCAATGTTATTATGCATAGTTACAATGTCCTTAATGTTTTTTTGTTTTTTTTTGCATGATATAACCCTAACCCTAACTCTAAACCTAACTCTACACCTAATCCTAACTTTTCTGATACAACTGTGTATTTACATATATCATGCAAAAAGATTAAGTACATTGTAACTTTGCATAATAAAATTACAATTAGTGTAAATTTACATGTATTTACTATGTAAATACACAGTTCTTAAAGACACTTAGTGTAAAGTGTTACCCTACAACGTTTGAATGAATGTGTTTTTTATAGCACATACAAGACACCGTACAAGAGAAGTCGCAAAATTCACTTTGTGCAGCGCCTTCAATTTTAGTTTTAACACCAAGCAGCTGGGTGTCATTGTAAATTTTTGTTTTAACACAAACAATTTCCCCATGCTAGGTAAGGCAGTGAACAGAATTTAAATTTCATCTGCCCAAGTGCGACATGACAACCTCCCTTTGCTGTATGCAGAGTCTGAGAACAAAAAGATTGGAAGATAAGATATCAAACTGAGAAACAGACACAAATGTAAGAACAAAAAGCAAACTCGATGCTGATTTCAATTATGTCCATGATTTACCTTGCATTTTTTTAATCTAGTGTAATTATTTTATTATCTGTTGTTCAAATGCATTTTCAGAACAATTTTAGCTTGGGTTAACCAGTTTGTAAACACTGCTTGGTAATATTCCACTTTTTTTTTCTATGAGAAATGTCATTTTCCATACTACACAATGTATTTTTATATTTGGTGCATTCTGCTTTGGTGAATTCATTAAAGTAGCTTAATAGCCCCAACACTACTGAATGAATGTGGTATATTTTTTTCGTTGCAGTATTTGCTGCTCGCTACTTTCACCAGCAATATTGAATGATAATAACTCCATTCTGTGGGCCAGATTTATTCAGCTTTTGTTACAAACATTGCAGTGAATATAGACAATTTTGAGAGGTATGAAATCCGCTTAATTAGGTGATAATGAAGTAATATGGTCTCCATACGAAAGAAGCTCAGAAAGAACGTTATTTAGATAATACATCACTTGGAAAAATGTGAATGAACAGCCATGAAACACTATGATAAAATAGGGCCCTAAAACCTTGCCCATGTAAATAATGTTTTTGTATTTTTTTGTTTCTTTTTTGTATACATAAAATATCCATGTGCAGAATGTGGGTGGGTCTTAATTAAATAAAAGTGCTTAGCCGCGCAGAACTGCAGTATTCTGCGTCTATGTCTGCTATTCCCGCTGGTGGCCAGCATTGACCACAACGCTACCCTACTACAGCTTCAAATCAACGTTAACACCACAGTTCAGGGAGGCACTACAAACACACACATCTACTGCCATAATAACACCACCCACTTTCTTTTGCATTTGCCGTTTGCAAATAAGAAAATCTACATTCAGTATGCTTAGTTAATTTCTCCTCTATCTTCCTCTGCCT
Organism: Acipenser oxyrinchus oxyrinchus; assembly: GCA_030684275.1. NCBI lineage: Eukaryota > Metazoa > Chordata > Actinopteri > Acipenseriformes > Acipenseridae > Acipenser > Acipenser oxyrinchus. The sequence continues at coordinate 49,304,467 of CM060253.1, forward strand.
CTCCAACCAACTCCTTTGTAGGCAGCCTACCCAGGAGGGGTGTGATGATATGTGATATGTTCATCTTTCACTTGCATCAATAATAAATACGAATGAGCAAATATTAAAACAGTAACAGATGTCAAAACAAAACAAAGATAAAGACCAAGTGACGTATTGAACACAGAAGTAGCACCAAAAAACAAATGGTAAATTCTGAATAAGGAGGAAGTAGAATTTTTTTGTATATAGAGTTGACTAATTCAGATTTGACAAATCGCAGACAAGGTAGCCTACATGGAGAAAAAAATATTTACAAGGTTATGAAAAATCGCTGAGGAGATTTTTAATGTGTTTCAGTTGAAAACTGAAACAATATCTGAGACTTGGCTACGTGGTACAAAAGTTAAAATGTAAATCTATTTTTATACATTCAGTTCTGAATTATCTGATGTAGCATTTTCTCCTGTTAAGTAATTAAATTTGATTAATTCTGTTATTTGTTGAAATACAGATTTCTGTGGATGAGACTAAATATTTAATAAATGTACTCTGAGAGTCTTATTGTGCTTTTTCCATTACAGGCATCAGCATCTATATGATCTATTCATTACATTGCTGTATGTATTGCTATTTCTTCAGATACAGGATCAGATTAACCATGGAACAAAAGGAATCTCATAAATTGCACACCATAAATATTAATAATCTCACACCCTACTGTTTCTAATATTTTGTTATCTTTCCACAGCACATGATGGTAGCATGCTCTGAAATTCACAATTCTTTCAACCTGAATTCAGAACTATTGATTGATTTGCTGTTACAGTATTTTATATTACAGAAAAACAAACCGTGTGTGGGCTGTTGTCCTAAATCACAAACCTGCACTCCCCTGACGATATAACTTACCCTGTCACTATATGTTTACCAAGCACAACACAAGCGTGATTAAATAATATATAACACTGATCACATTCATGCCATGAATTGTTTTATAAACTGTCTGCAAAAATATATATTAGTTTGTTCATGTTACAGCTCTTTGCAAATTAAAGCATTTTGTAAAATATTTGCAATGCAGCAGCTGTTGCTTATAGTAACTACAATTATATTACTCTGTACAATTTGAGTTTGATAGCTTGTATTCCAAAGATTAAAATAAAAAACAAAACAAATGAAAGTATATAATGTACAGCTAGGGTGTGTGCACTGGGCTAAACTCTCCTGCAATGGTTCTCAATATGTACTGTAGTGAACCTGTCAGGCAGCATTGGCTTGAATAACCGCATTAAAAAGATAAACTAAAAATACTGCTTAGTGCTGGCCAGTCAAAGGTATAACCTGAAGCTTTGGTCTCACTTTAGTAAACAGCTAAAGTGAATGTTTTTAAAGCTACTTGGATTCAGGAGACTGCTGCAGGTTTCAAGTCACTGCATGGCACACCAGGGGAGACTCGCAGCGCCATTTCAACCAACCAAAAGCTTGCTTTGAAATGTTGCATATTGTAAGGTGCCCCATAGCATTTTAAATGTGTTTCTGCAGACAGTGTTTAGTAATGTTATCTTTAATCTGGCCAAGTTTCATCAGCACAACAACATTGTATACCCTACAGCTGAAATGACCTAGTCAGTATACAATCTGAATCATCACTGGACAAAACATATGGAGGAATGTCTTCAAAAGAGTCCTAGAACAATATTTAAGTGTAAAATGTAAAATAACTAAGGAGCACTGCAGCTTAAATATGAAAATGTTATTTATAGCACACAATCAAAACATATCTGTCAATGTTGTGCTGTTCCATATGATAGTCACAGTTACTGTTAATTTACATTACATAATTTACATTTCCTCACATTTTTCACACACATACCTACTATTAAGTGTTGTTTTTTGTTGTTGTTGAAATATGAAAATGCCTCATTATGTATTAAACAGCAATGCACCTTGAGGTGACTAAAATACAATAATAGTAAAAAAAAAGAGAAATATATGAGAAAAAATAGGAAACTATTCAAAGTGATTCAATTACACTTTGTAATTGTAATATATATATATATATATATATATATATATATATATATATATATATATATATATATATATATATATATATATGCCTAAATACTAGTATTCAAGGTAGCAGAAAAACTCAAATGAATCAGCGTAGTTACGATAATCATACGGCACAGCAGGGTACTAAAAATAAAATAAATAGAAAAATGCCAAGCACTCACCAAACACAAAAATCAATTTTGCTAGAAGATTCTAAACAAGAGCTGAATACAAAAAAAGGGGGCAATTCCAGGTCAATTGTACCTTTTTTGTATTCAGCTCTTGTTTTGAATCTTCAAGCAAAACTCAACCTTGTGTAGTAGATAGTAATAGTAATGTTAGCCATGCTACAGTAATTACAATTATAACTCTACCTCTAATCCTAATCCCAACCCTAACTATCACCAACCTTTAACCCCCAACCCCAATTTTACCTCCCAATCTATCCCTACCCTAATCCCTAGCTCCAATCCTCCCAACCTAGCCCCCCCAATCTTTCCCCAATCCTCCATTTCAAGATTTATTTTCTTTTAACAATTACTCTTGCTAGCAATTTTTCTCTATACTCCATTTGTATCCTTCTTTTGCTTGAATAAAGGTGTCTGCCAAATAAACCACTAATAATAATAATCAAGTAGTTTTGATACTGCATTTCAGTTTTATCTTTACCTCTGCTGGCCTTTTTTCAAGTTATAAATTCACTTTTTTAAGTTCCATTTTTTTTTCAAACATGTTAATTCTGAATTGACATGCATGTTAATCTCTATATTTCAGCGTTATTTAAAATCCTTTTACCATAAACACCAGAATTGGGAAATGGTTTTCTAGACTTCAAGTATTCTTAATTAGCAATTTCATAGAAGACTTGAAGGCAGTGCTTAAATCAGCCAAGAGCTCATGTATCTCTTCAATTACATTTTTTCCAATGAGCAACTACTGTGTTTGGAATACATTTAGATTCCATCTCTTCACACTATTACATTTAGATTCCACCCTTATACAGTATATATGGTAACACTTTATATTAACCCTTTGCGCTCCTGTGTCAGACCAGGTCCGACATTACAATTTTCCCTTTCCGGTCCGACATCATCAAAAAAACGTAAAAAACAGGTCTCTAGTCATATTTTCTCCGGAAAAAGCTGAGAAAACCATTCAATGGCCGAGTGAGACCGATAGGAGCCGAGAGAAGCCGAAAAAAAGGGGCATATCTAAGCAATACACATAGCCCCGGCACCACAGAGATAACACGGACATAAACAAACAAGATAGCTGTTTCCGCATCCAGCGCTCAAAGAATATCACAAACATTTGCAGAGTTTTTTGAGATGTTATAGTAATGAAATAATGACTTGGATTGCATTATTGAGGAGTTTGGTGATAAAACGAATGATCAGGAGAAGATTTATCGGTATGTACGACTATGAAGAGGTATGTGAAAAATACAGCGAACAAGGGGTGGGGCGGGGCTGGAGATGCAGTTCTGAGTGTCCTGTTGATATGCAGTGCCCTTTAACCCTTTGCGGTCCTTTGTCAGACTGGGTCCGACATTGCAATTATTCCCATCAGGTCCTTTGTCGGACCCTGTCCGACATCATTTTAAAAACGCAAAAAACGCAAAAAAGTCGGTTTTTCAACGGAAAAAGCTGAGAAAACCATTCAATGGCCGAGTGGGAACGAAAGGAGCCGAGACAAGCCGATAAAAAAAAAAAAAGGCGTATCTCATGAATAGTCATACTAGCCCTGATCATCAGATGGGGCGGGCATATGGAAACAACCTTGGAGTTACAGTATCGGCGCACAGAGACTATCACAGACATTTGCAGAGCTTTTTTGAGATGTTATAGCAATAAAATAATGACTTGGATTGCATTATTGAGGAGTTTGGTGATAAAACGAGTCATCAGGAGACGATTGATCGGTATGTATGACTATTATTATTATTTTTTATTTGGTAGCATATGTGAAAGCGATAGCAAACAAAAGAGTGGGGCGGGGCTGGAGATCCCTAGTGAGTGCTTTGTTGATATGCAGGGCCATTTAAACCCGTTTGACTGTGGAAAAAAATACTTTTAAACAGCGCGTCTAAAATTAACTGCGCGTGTGAAAATAAATTGGACCTGGCGAGCCTGACGCAGAATTAATAAATGGACCACAAAGGGTTAAACCTGTTTTACTGTGAAAATAATTTTAAACAGCTCGTCTAAAATAAACTGCGCATGTGAAAATAAATTGGACCTGATGCGCCTGAGACGCGCTGAATAAATGGACCGCAAAGGGTTAAGGTGAGGCTTATTAATGTGTTATAAATGTATAATATAGGAGTAATAACTATGTTATAGAGTGTTAATAAAGCATTATAGATGGTTTATTACCATGTAATAGCCATAGACGGAATTACATTTAACACTAGAATCGCCAGGTTTTCGAACTACCTAGAATTGCCACGTGGGTCACTTTGACCCATACATTTTTAAACTGATTTGTTATGAAAATGAAAGACATACTATCGCATACAACTGAAAAGTTTTATTCATGAAAATCATATCTAACATTTGCATCGCAGAAACACCATATTTAAATGGAAATTAAACATAAAAGGCTTTATTTTTAAAATGAGCGCATATACAACACGACTACAAACAGTGAAAAAATATAATAAAATACACATTTCAAAAGAAATGGGTATGTACATATACCTGTGTACTTTTTTTTTCTAAAAGTAATATAAAAAAAGAATATATAAAATACGTTTCATATTCGGCACATAAGTTGTTATCCTACCTGTCATTTCAGTTTGCTGTATGCATCTTAAAGCAGCTTGCCGTATTCCAATCAAAATGACTACTTTCAAGATTAAATATTTCCTTCTGATATATTCCCAGTTGCATTTGTGGAACAGAACGAAAGATTGTTGTCTCCCAGGTACATTGAAAAATAAGCAACTAGGCTTTCACTGAGTTGGCATATTGACAAATCTACAATCATAGCAATCTCTGTCTCATAGTAAGTCTACAAACAAACGCTTGAAATAAAAAATTAAAAAAAAACATCTGTGCTAGGAGGAGGAGGTGTGTCTTGTTTGCTGCATTTACAAAAATAATAGAATATTTTGCGTTATATTAAAAAAAAAAACGCAATGCATGGGTCACATTAACCCACGTGGCGTTTCTAGGTAGAACTGTTTATAACTTTATCATTTTTGCGATTCTGGCTATCAAACGTTGTCAGGATATTTAATACATATATTTAGGAAAAGTCAAAAACGGGCATACACATGATTTACAATGGAAGAGTAATTAACATTTTAAATGCAAAATGGGTCACACTGACCCGCATGGCGGTTCTAGTGTTAAACATCCCCAAGTACAATAGGTGGCTAAAAACTGTCCCCTTTATAAAAATGTAATTCTGGTTATGGCTACAGCATGGTTAAACATCCCAAAGTAGAATAGGTGGCTAAAAACTGACCCCTTTATAGCCTCGAGTACATTTATAATTATACTGTTTAAATATAGACGAGTCACAAACTGTTTTTGCTGGTGTTAGTACCATTTCTGACATAATATTAGTGCTAATATCCTTCTGCAGCAAAAGATCTTACCCACAAAGGTCAGCCTGTGTGCTTGAATTAGTGCTGTTAACACAATTGGGACGTTTCCCTGTTAATTATACAATCCTTGCAATCCACACAGTTGTAAGACATTTGTAAGCACCTGAGTGTTATTAAAACCAGGAATGGTCAGCTTTTCCAAATGAGGTCTATGACCCCATTCTTATGCACAGCAGTAGTAGGAAGATATACATAGGTGTCAGAGAGCAGGAATTAGGCAAGGGAAAACCTTTCCACCCCATATCAGAATACATTTTACCATTCCGAGATAAAATGTTTGTTCATAGGTTTCGCCTCACACTGCAGGCAATATAAGAATTATACAAGGAGCTTAGACCATAATTGGAATCTGCAATCAGGTGATCACATACAGTATCTTTTGAGGCTAAGGTTTTATCAGCAAATGTAAGTAGCTGTTACAGTGCTACATTTTTCTGTAATTTCACGCCATTTTTTTACAGTGTATTTTATTTCCATTACTATTATTATAAAAATTAAGATGCACTAAAATACTACACAATCGTATATAAGAATATCCTATAGGAATCCAGATCAGCCTGTCAGTTAAATCGGTATCCAGAGTTTTTTGCTTTAAGCCAGTCCGTCTTTTTTAGTTTACTCGCAGTTCTCTCATATGATTACCAATACATTTCCACTCTACAGCTTGAAAGCAGATGTCCAGTAGTTTAGCGTGAAGTTATGGGATCTCTTTGATTTGTTTAGGCTGCCCTTATAAAACCATACATCAGAAGAGGAGGTGATTGAGGAGTTGGGTTTTATATTTGTAATGTATAAACCTTCGGGGAATACAAGTTGTGTCAGTCTTGATTGAGAGTGTGAGGTGAACCTTGTCAAAAGGCTTTGTAATGCTAAGTGTATTTTGTAATGCAAAGATGATGTGCATATTTATCACAAAAATTATTTTCGTATTTCGTATCATAAGTTCTATTTTTTAAATAACCATAAGCAAACAATTTCTGGAATGTATTGTTCTTGTTGTTGTCACTTGATTGTAGGGTCTTTACCCATTAGCACTTTAGAATAAGCTTTAATAATAACATATAAATTAAGGTAATTTCAAAATACATTAAATGTGAATTTATATTGAATCAGCTTTCCTCAGATATAAAAAAAACAAATTACATGTAAAATAGATTATTATAATTAATATTTTATTAATGGAGTCATTAGTGTTCAGTTTAGCACAACATAATGAACTGAATTACATATGAATCATGCATTCTAATACAATATATTACTGATGTGTTTTAAAATGAAACTGATGAGCTCAGCTAATCAAATTGTTATAAGCCTGTACACCATAGCTCATGTACACTGAAAACAATGGGAACAAAAAACTATGGAAACATGAGCAACTGATGCACGAGTACTTGACGTATGTAATATATCTAGTACAACTATGCCAAAAGACTGGTTAGTCATGTTGTATCTCAGATTAATGTTATGCAAAAATCTTTCCAGGATTTCAAGGTAGATGTTGTTGAAACACTAAGATGATGTATTTGCTTGATAACATTTGAGAAAACCATACGGGGAAGATAAAACTCATGACAAATCAGCACCTTAATTTGTGTGATCTGCTGAGTTAATATAAAACATCATACAGTTACAAGTCTCACCATATGCATCATCATTCCAGATTAATGACACATCATATGGGTTTATGCAACAGGTAATCTTATAATTGTATTTCAATTGACTTCCCTATTGTGTTGGATGATTACCATATGAAAATATAAATGCTCATAGATAATAACACCTAGGAGAGTTTAAAACTAAAAAAAACGCATGTGCACAATAAATGTGGCCTGAGGCTGAGCTGTTTAATTGAAGAACAATTGCAGGCTGTGTTTAATGTAGAGCATCTCTCTCTTGAATGATGAAACTATATTTCTAATAGAAAAGTGCATTTGGGAAAACATTCTCATGATTATTTGATGAGCGCCAGTCAATGGAATAGGGCACATAAACTGTATTGTACCTTTTAGGATACTAAGTAAAGCCTTTGATTGCATGTAACAGTACAAAAAATGTGCATAACAATAAAAAAAGGTTTAAGCAATATTGGGGGTCCCCAAGTGGCTCACCTTGTAAAAGCACAGCTGTGCGGTGTGCATTGTGAGTCATACATTGCAGATTTGCGTCCTGGCTGTGCGGAGTCGCCGGTCTTCGCTGGGGATTTCGAAGGGGGCATCGCATTGGCAATGGCTCTGAGGCAAACCCGGCAGGGACTCTTTCTGCTCCTCGCGCTACAGCGAACCCTGCTGGCCAGGTGCCCAGTGAACTCAGTGCAGACACTTGCAGGTCTGGCTTTTGTCCTCCAGAGGCCGGTAGCTCGCTGACATCTGCTCTTGAGTTCCTGGGTGTAAAAGAGGAAGCTGACTTGGTCGTGGGATCAGAGGACATCCACTGAGCCTTCGGATCTCCTGAGCTGTGTGGGTAATTGCTGAGGTGAGGAGAAAAAACAATTGAACATTCTAAATTGGTGGAGAAAATCATAAAATAATTGGGCACACTAAAGTATAATAATAATAATAATAATAATAATAATAATAATAATAATAATAATAATAATAATAATAATAATCATCAATATTGACAATAGAAAAAAATATGACTAGCTATTGAAACTTACTTTTTAGTAGAATCTTTTTTTTTTGCTTGGTTGGTTTTTTGGGACTACTCAACACCATTACATTCTAAAAAATAAAATAAAAACATTTTCTGGAAGCAGTGCAACTTAATGATGTAAATTCAAAATAATAATAATAAAAAAAAATCAAAGCTAATGTTTTTCTATCACGTTAGACATCTAGTTAAGAAGATGCTGTGTGGGCTGAAGACAAACAAAAAACAGAATAATGAGTTTTGCAATATAGACTTAATGGACAATCAATTTATATAATTTAAAATATCTAGCATTGTGCTCTCTACATGAGTGAACTGTTAATGAGCAGGCATTACTAGCATGTGAGCTGGGTAGTTTATCTGTTTAAGAGATTGTGCAGAAAAGCTAGTAAATATAAATATTCTTAGCAGCCCAATATGTCACATGGAAATGTCTTTGCTGCAAAGGATGAATGAAAAGTTATCATGACTTTCATTTTGACTAAAATGCATGAACAGGTAAGTGAGGAGCTTAGCTAATTTCTAATGTAATACAAATAGAACCAGCAAATGCTGTGATGCATTCATAATTCTTGGTCATATCTTTTCTTTAAAGGGAAGCCTCATGAGCTGGACTTTTAACAATATCCTCCAGGTATTAACAAAATCGCTACATGAAGTCCACTAAACAATTACATTGTTTTGTATATTTTTGATGTTAAATTAATTTCCTGTTTATATCCTCCCTTTCTGGTTAAAATATACATTAGTCGTGCTTCATTTTATGTTAATGTTGATTTTATGTTGATATTTATTGTTAATAGTTAGTTAAAATATAATAACCTATATTACTAACCTACAAACTCATAAATAGGTCAGCATCATAACTAGATTATCCACTCCAAGTTGTTCATATCATTGAATGGGATTACATGAGTTTAAAGGCAAATCCGTAATGAATGAATGATTTATTGATTGTAATTGCAGGTGATTTAATGAACTGTGATGGGTGCTCAGGGCCTGAGTGAAAGTCAGTTTTTAATCTTTTAATCAGTAAATTTGGCTGCAGGCCACGTCCGTGGGTGCTTGACGGCTGCCTGCATGAGGCTGGCTGGAAAAAACATGAACAGTTACATGCATCCCAGTGCCGCAGATAGGAAGTGGCTATGGGCCACCCCAAAAAGACGAGGCCGCCAAACCATGAATGAAAAATAATAAAAAATGATTAACGCACCCCATAGTGGCGCACTGCCACCTACCCCCCAAATATTGAAAAATTTATGAAAATGAGCAGCTGATACATGGCCCGTCCCCCAGCGCATTCATGCGCTGGGGGAAAGAGCCCAGCCTCTCCAGCCTGACCACGCACCCTGCAGAACTAAATATAAACCGCGCAGCACTCAGGTAAGGAAAAAAAACCCTACTCACATATTTTTAATTTGTGATGTAGGGGGAAACCTCAGGAAATCCGTGGCTGAGGGTAGCCCTTCCTCCAGGCTGTAAGCGATCGACTCCCATTTCGGCCTCCCAGCGCGTGACTGAGAGGCCGAAACAAAAGCAGCGACATGGGAGAGTAACACACAGAGCCTTTAAGCGCTTGCTGATGACGTGTTGGCTAGGGGCAGATTCTCCTTCCAGAAGAGCAACTAAGTTTACAATTCTAATGTTTTGCAGACTTTATATTATTATACATGTTTTTAAATTAGTTACTATATATTAACTGTTAACACAAAATGAAAAACATTTGTTAACGTGTTATTACAGTACATTACAGTTCCTTAAAATGAAAACATGACCTTTATCCTAATGTTTTTGAGGCTAAAATCAAAAGCTAAAATGTTTCATGCTCCAGTCATCTTAAAACCGACAGATCAAAAAAGAAACATTACAATACCTTATCTGATTATTTAAATAGAATAGTCAATATGCATTCCGTCTGTCATTTGACACAATTACACATGTATTCTGACATACATCATCATACACATTCAAACATACCAATCGATTTCTACTTCCCTCTAACAGCTTTTTAATAATGGGAAAACAAGGAAAATGATTCTGTCATCCTCAGCAATAATATCTTAAAATTCGAGTTTTTTGAAAAGGTAATAATGGTTCCACGGAGGTGTCTGTTGGAAGAGTCTCAGCTTTAGGATCTTGTATGTACTTTACGGAGTTAGATATCTTGTGTCAAAGTGACACAGAACAATAAGCAGGGTTTACTGATTACCAGCCCATTATATTTAAATGATCCAGGTTGGTGGTTTTGCTTGCATTCTTTCTGTCCTCTCAAGGACTACAGTTCACAGATATTAGAAATACATTGGTGACAGACTAAGCTATACAAAAAGTCTTGCCAATCAAGCTCTGCAACCCATGTTCTAGGCCTATTGTCTCCTGGTTTTATTAGCCTTGGGCAAAAGTTACTGTAGTGCGCCTTACCTTTAGTTGTCAAAAAATGTGACTTGAATTATATGCTAATTTTGAGATGGAGATAAAATGATTGCTGTTCTTGGATTTCACTGATGCTCTACGAAGACTAGATTAGCTTTTTTTTAACAGTTTTTTTATGGTTGGCATTCAATGTTTTTTCAAATGTGTTGCATTGCAGCATACTGTAGCTTATCATTAAATTGAAGCATTTTATTCTGCCAGTGTTTTTTGGGCACATGTTACTTATGTTTGCATTATACTACCCACATGTCTGACTTAGTAAGGGATGTTGTAGCTTGCTTTAGCCCAGAGATTAAACAGATTTATTGTTGTTCGTACATGTGACAGGCAGGACCCTGTCGCTGGTTCTTGCGTGGATGTTTTTTTTTTGATCAACAAAACATAACAATACAATACAAACAAGAGGAATCCATTACCTCCGTATACAATTTCTATTTAGAAACTAAAATACAAAGGCAATGCCAGGGGTAACATTACTAATTAGAAAATAAATCAAATAAACTAATGATCTTATTTGCTTTTCTGTTTTTTCGCATCTTGATGTAATTCTCCACTTCTTTTTTTAAATAAGCTAAAGTTTGGTTTATATTTTAACAATTTCATTTTATGAATATGGTATTTCCCTAAATTAATCAAAAGATTAATCACATATGTAACATCCTGTTTCATGCGCCTTTGAAAACTAAAACAAAATATCAACACCATCAAATCTAATTTGTTTACCAAACATTCTTTTAAAATGATTTGCACCGCTGGATGTGTGCCTTTGTGAAAGCAGCTGGGACACGTAACAGGAGACACGTTGCTAGGCAACCAATTGAGCAGGAAGGCACACCCGGTGCCCATCTGATTTGGCTAGAGGGCATGCCCGGGGAGCCTGTGCGCAGCTTTGTTTACATCGAGGAGGACAGCGTCCGCTCCAGGGGGAAGGAACCAAAGATTACTACACTAAACCCTTCCACTGCCAAATGGATCCTGTAAAGGCTGTCAAATTCTTGCACGTCTTTAATTCTCTAGTATAATCAAGGTAGGCAAAAAGGAGGGCAAATAAGATTGAATAAACTCCTATAGTACGTTGTTCATGTACTGGCTTACAGATTTTCACATACCAAGACAACAGTTAATCAAGAATAATCACACAGGCTCAGGTGTTTCCCAAGCTCATTGTCATTTCCATCATCAGTGGGGAACCCCCCAAGAAATTAAGTTGTTACTTTGGCTCCATTCAAAAGGAACTAATAGCTTCTATAAGAGAGAAGGGGTTTAAGGGTCACTTGCGACAAGGCATTGCCCAGCCAGGACCATTGTAAGGAGCCGGAGTCCCTGGGAGGACGCTGGGGCTCCGGCAGCAACATAACTAGGTTAGTTTAGGGGATTTTAATCCCATAACAGTAGAGAGAGGGTAACAAGTGTAGTAGGTTCCTGGAGCAGGACGTCTCTTTTAATGAGGCTAGCGTTCACCTTGTGTGGCAATCTTTTGTATTTATTAGCTTTGTTTTTTTTTTCTTTATTAAATCCGGCGTTATGATTACCACTGTTGGTACCCTAGCATCGGGGCCTGTGTTGTTTATTAAATTTGAGCATCTGTGCGGCGTGTCAACACCCACTGCTCTGTGTCTGGCTCATTATTATTCAGTGACGACCCACGCAGGTAACACCCTCCCGTTACAATACAGCACATACAGTGTATAGCCTTAGAAGTCCTCTGTTTTATCCAATGAATATACAAATTGAACAAGTAATCTGAAATACGCACTAAACTTAAATTGAATGCGTAAAAATACACATAGCAATTTTGCTGTATAGCTTGTCTGCCTCCTCTCCCGCATCCCCGAAAACTTCCACTAACAACTACATCTCCCAGAATACAATGTCTTCAGGTACCAGGAAACTGTACACAAGAAAGACCAACCAAACAAACACTATCCAATCTCTGACTAGCCCTGTTATCTTTGCAGCCAATTACAGTAAGAATAAGAAAAATTCAAAGCTACACAGGTTGAAGTGTAAACACCCAAGTCCAGCTACAAATCCAACTGGAACCATCATCAGAGGCAACCACTAAAATTAGGAGGCTATAATATTAAACAAACTGTTTCATAACTTATTAATGCATGTCCTTATTTTATTTATCTGTATGGCATTATAATGAAGTTTTAATGTGTTCACTGAGTTTAAGAATTTAATGTTAAAATAGAAGTGCCATAATTAAATTGCAGTGTCCGTCAGTGGTGTAGTGGTAAAAAAAGTGGGCAAACGCCCCTGTTTGCTGGAGTTGAACAGATAGATTCAACAGAGATAGATTGAAGATGAACAGATGCACTGTTATTGGGCCTCGGCTAACCAGAGCCCTGTTCAGACCTGAAGGTGCGCTTCACGTGAAAAATTCTGTGAGGGTCCTTTCGTGGGCTAGGATGAAGGCTACTAGCAGGTCCAGTGTGCCTAACAACAGAACATTAACAGAACATAAACAACCAATCACATAACACTCACACTCACACACAGACACACACACACACACAAACAAACAGAACACGCAGTCCAGTGGCCATGCCCCCTGCTTGCCACTCAGCTGTTGGTCTTAGTGCAGCAACACAACACACTCACTGCGACACTCACTGTTAAAATATCTTGTCTTTGGGGCTCCCGAGTGGCGCATCCAGTAAAAAGGCGCTCTGCGTGGAGTGCAGGATGTGCCCTATAGTCTGGACGTCGCGAGTTTGAGGCCAGGCTATTCCTTTGCCGACCGAGGACGGGAGCTTCCAGGGATTGGCGCCAACTGGCGAGCGCCGCCCTGGGGAGGGAGGGCTAGGTCGGCCAGGGTGTCCTCGGCTCACCTTGCCTGTAAGCTGCCCAGGGCTGCGTTGTCTTCCGACGCTGTAGCTCTGGGTGGCTGCATGGTGAGTCTGCAGTGTGTAAAACAGCGGTCGGCTGAAGGCACACGCTTCGGAGGACGGCATGTGTTCGTCCTCGCCGCTTCCGAGTCGGAGCAGGGGTGGTAACGGTGGGCTGAGCCTAAAAAAATAATTGGACATTACTAAGTTAGGGAGAAAACAATCAAAATAATTAGCGACCACTAAATTAAAATATATATATATATATATATATATATATATATATATATATATATATATATATATATATATATATAATTTCATCACAGGAGAGTAGAAATGAGTAAACTCTGTGTCCTTTATATGAGAAGTGGGTAAATGCTATATTGCCCAAATTAAAAGTGGGTAAACGGCTTTACCTGCGTATTCCCTCGACTATACCACTGGCGTCCGTGTGATTCCTTGAAAAAAATGCACTGAGGCAATAAAGAACTGTAGAACACACGTGTGGTTGTACAGTAGTTCAAAGTAACAGTTTGCAGTTAAAATGGAAGGCTCTTTTTTTAATGCTTACCCCATTACCATTAAAGATTGTACAGTATTCGAGATTACTCATGACTTCAAGGTAATGTTGCATTTTAACCCCTGAAAATACATTTTCTCTCTCAGTGTTAAAATTAAAGTGTAAATTACTCCCATACCCAAAACCTTATCTGGAGCACTACATATATCCATACAAATTAGTTTCAAAATGCTGTTGTGTAAAAATGCGAGGCAAGCGATTTGTGGGAAAAATCCAAGCACCAAGGTGGTCCCTATATTGAAAAAGGTTGGGAACCACTGTGCTAGAGACATATACTGTAAATTCCTGATGAGGTGTTTTTAAGGATATGTTTAATTAGTGTGTTAATTTTTTTCATTACAAGATTTGAAAGCTGTCAGAAATAGCTGTGCCAGAAGTCTCCCCTACTGATGGCTTTTGATGTTATCCACACGTAAGGTCACACAATGAGAGCATGCAGTTATATTCATTTTTATTAGAAGCGCCCCCTACACCTCAACCAAACTTTTTATACTGTACAATACAGTACTATAAAAGAATCAACTATTGTATTTAAGCATCCACACGGTGGGAGCTGACATGTTTTTGTAAACCCTGTACACACCTGTATTGGATTCTCTCAATAAATGTTCATTATGGGGTTGTTCAACCTTTGGGCATATCATATCAAAATTAAAGGTTTAATACACTTTTTAAATTAAGTAATAACTTTAAATTATGTTGCTTTGAAAGCATAAAACTTCTGTTATCTTCTAATTGCTCCTTAATAAAAATAAATATTAAGTACTGCATAACCACATGACTAGCCATGTAAATACATTGTTTTAATAGGTTTCACAAGGAACTGGCCTGATGAACAACATTTGTTACCAGATGTAGTAGTCATGTGCATGTTATTGCAGTACTTACATAGGCAACAAAAGTACATGATATAGTGTAATAAACATAACTCTAGGTTATGTCCTTGATTTCCTAGTGGCAGTTGCATTCTGGGATTTGATGCACTGATTAGTCACAATACACACAATCCATTTAACATTCAACAAACTTAACTAATAAAGTGGCAGTCATTCAGATAGTAGAACTACCTTAAAAGTAGATACATTTTTAGATTGTTTGCCCTTTCAGGAAGAAGTGTTTGATGAATAAGCAAAGAGATTGTGACTTGCTTGAAGAGTTAAAAGAGATTCAGAGTGTCATGGAACACGTTGCCAATGCCATTGCCACAGCACGAGACAGCAGGCATGTGTCAGTTTGATGTTTGCCGAAGCTTGTTTGAGCTTATTGTTTCTTTGGTGAAGAGAAGCAAATCTGCCCTCTTGCCTGCCTAGTCAAATAGGCCTAGGAGCCATGTTTTATAATTTTAAAAAAAACTGAATTTATTTTGTACACAACGATTTAATTATGGATTTTGATGTTTTTAAGTACTGACTTTTATAAGTAGAATGTTGTGTGCTTGTTTCAAGGGCGTCCATCATTATCCCTGTCCCATATCAACTCGGATTGAAACACCTGTTTCTCCCTAAGTGTGTCATTTATCAAATTCTAAACAATTGCCCTTTACTACTTATACAACTTATATTTTGCACAATTTGCACATGTTTTTAACATGTGTTGATAGGGCATTAGAATCTGGCATTCAGATAGCTAGGCCTCTGTTAATTGTAAAATGATCCACAGAAAATATTTATTATCTTAAAGCATTTTCACTTTTTTTTTTTTTTTAAACATTCATCTGGTTTTAGAGACCTAGATTAGTACTAACCCCTTAACTTTTTCATGAAAGGTAGGTGAAGATAGTGAAAATCTAGGTCTGAAACAGCCAGCTGATTTGAATACATTATGTGTCGCTGGGTTACTATGGAACAGCATGCAGTTTAGGATTTGTCTTTGTCACTATAATGTACTCTGACTTTCTCAGTCTGACCAGTGATACAGTAAGTGAGCCTTGTACCCTGCTGACAAGCCTCTCCATGAACACTTGGTGGGCAGGTACAACATAAAATGTAATGTGTTTCTACATTTATTACCTGTCTGGAAAATTAACCATTACAGTTACAAATGACTGAAAAATGCAGATTACAGTAATCTGTTACTCCACGACACTTTTTCTAATTATATAAGAAATCAGAATGTGTTTATACGGTGGAATGTCAATTTTCTTCCAAAACTCTAATGCTGAGGGAAGTAACTTAAAAAGAGCAGTGAATAAATGTACAATTTTTTATTAAATGACCCCATGATATAAACAGTATGGTACAGCATCTTACAGCATATACCGGTATTATTATTATTATTATTATTATTATTATTATTATTATTATTATTATTTATTTATTTATTTATTTATTTATTTTTTAAATGATGGCATATAGATGTGTGTACATGGTCATATTTTCATCATATTGGTTTCTTTGATTCGTTTTGGAAGAAATCTTTATATTTTATATATAAGTGATTTATATTTATGCTATAGGCCTATGTATGGTTCCAAACCTGTGGGGTATTTGAACTCAGAAGCAGAAGACTACCAATTTCTCCCAGTGAAACATGAAAGAGAATAAATAGATTAAACACATCTCACATTCAATTGGAAGTTAAATATATGTACTGCTTGCAGAATGTGTGGTAGCTTGCAAAACGTTGATAACAACAAGCGCCTGCAGGTACTCTTGGTGGCAGTCAATGAAAGGGTTAATTTGTTGTTGAAGCTGATTATCACTAGACAGTAAACTATGTGTGTGTCCTGAAATTAAAGATGATAACAAAATAGATGTACTTGTGAACATAACATATTAAGGGCTGCAAGACTGTTTTATTAAGATATTTGTAAAATATTGCAAAGACAATTTGGGTCGTATACACCAAGCCTTTACCACCATGTTATGTTAACACCAGTTACAAATCTTCCAGTTAGTAACTTAGAAGATTAAATTGAGAGCTCCCAGCATGCAACTTAGTTGGCATTTCTTTTGATTTTTGTAACATTGGCAGTTTGTTTTGTGTTTTACAAACAAATAGTGCAGTCTTAGTACAGTGGTAAAGGCTTTGTGAATATGATCCTATGTTTCTATTGAAATACAGCACATCTTTATAATACTGTACTCCCACTCCTTTTTCCAAACTATTGTATACTTATGAATAAAATGGCACAGAATTGATCACCTATGTTTGACGATATGAAAGTAAACAAGCCTAGGTTTAAAGCTGTTGTGCAAGGAAACAGTGGTCATATTGGTGTACAATTTGCAGCTTTGTTGTGCCCAGTGATTAGGGCTGTTGGAGGTTAAGGAAAAAGGTTAAGAATGCAGTCATCTATTGCTCAGTTATTTCCATATAACATAAAGAATTATTAAAAGAAAATTCATGAAATCAATAAGGATTGTAAAGAATATTAAAGATAAAAAGGATCAGAAGTAGAGGCTTCAAAACAGAATCTCCCTGGCCCTTTTTCTTAACATTATTATTTTGTAAAATGCTCAACTTTAATTTCAGCACACCAACGGTTACATTGAGATACTGTTTTTATGTAATGTATAGTATAGTATATTGCTCACAATATTTTAATAAACTGTACGATTTAAGTAAATATGGTTAGCGTCTACACTATGCAACGTTTAATACTGTACTCGAGAATCGGACCTAAATTAGATTGCATGAGATAGTGCAGTTTGTCAGAAGTGTTGACGATGTAATACCGAACTACATTTTTTTGTGTATCCTCCAATATCCCAAAATGCTTTCTGATATGTTTTGGCATGCGGACATTACAAATACAGTACAAAACAGGCGCCTGAAGGAGTTGAGCACGACTATCAATACTGATGTACAGTATACAGTTTCTGAGGCTTGTTGTAAAATGGTGACTCATGGAGTGATGTGATCAGACACCGAAATCAAGGCACATTTATATCTGGAGCGATGAAATCGGTCAAGGAATCACTTCAGAGTTCAAAAAGAAACACACACATTATGATAAAATGTACTTTGTGTTTTTAAGAAGGAAAGCCATAGCGTTCATGCAAAGACGTGCTATGTCTTCCGTGGGCACGGGCTCCATATTTGCCGTGTTGTAAACATAAAATTCAGTGCATGGTGGGATAATGTCATATTCAGTCCCACAATCCATTGCGCTGCTAGGAACTGTAACCTGACTAGTGTTTATATGCATTGAGCCCGACTAAACATGAAACGGTACTTTAGTGTGGACGCTTTGAGCTGGATTAATTAAAACGTTTTTGAGTACAGTTCTCGAACGGTTATGTAGTGTGGACAGGGCCTTAATTTGGCATAAAATTGCCCAAGCCTGTGGAATGTAGGGGATTACAGAATAACAGCTTTTAGAAAAAGAATACACACATAATAATATGACAGATACCAGGAACAAGAAGTTATCCACCGCTTCAACAGTTAAATAATGTAGCTTTAATGAGATGACTAAATGTGAGCTTTATGTTCTAATTTGTTTATTGCAACTGCAAGGGGGTGGGTAATGCAATGGGTACTTTATTAAAGTGGGTGTGATACTCCATTCTGTATTATTCTGCATTTCTTAAAGATTTTTTTTGTTTAAAATTACAAACAACATATGTTTAACTGGATATATGCAGTACATGTTTCTGCAAGCCTTTCTGTTTTTTTTTTGTTTTCTTTAATCTTCATTTTGCAGGAGATTTCTTTATATTTCTCTATTTGAGCCCTGAAGATTAAATGATCCGATAATGAAATTCAGTTTTGTATTGCACATATTTATTTGAATAATGTGATGTCTCTTTCCCCATAATGCAGGGTTACTGATTGAAAACATATGGCTCTATGCATTTCTTGAATACAATTTAGCATAAATGCAGATCATAAGAAAATAATAGCTCCAGAAGAGGAAGGAATTATCTTCGAAAATATTTGGTTAAGATTGAGAAGACCTCAAGTGAAGGTGAGAATTGTGATATTACCAAATAAACCCCATTAAAGATGAGATCAGCTAACATTAAGGCAACATTAATCTGCCTTTCAAGACACAAAATGTCATCAGAAAGGGGATTATATTGTAGGGCTATCCAAAAAACAGGTTTAGTGCAGGCTCTGGGATTTAAGAAAATAGTTCCTTCCATTTCAAATAATGAGGACAAAGCTTGTGATACTAATATTTAATGATCATACAAAAAATGAATGTGTTATTCAAAGATTTAAGATAAAAGGCCAAAGCAATTAAACTACTACTACCAAAGGGTTGTTCTTTCTGGTGTTTTCCATCAGTTCTCATTGTTTGACCTTCCTGTGTTAATCAATACAGCTGCAGCGAACACATTACTGGAATTTAAACAACCTCGAACAAGCCCTTTGGAGCAGTACAAAGTTTGAGCTTTTGGCACTTTGTTAAACGGCTTGCATCTCAGATTTGAACCTGAAGCTCTATAAAGTCTGGAGCTTGGGTCATTTTTTTTTTCCTGTATCCTCATTTCTTTTGCATTCCAGAAGATTGAGATGCTGTCAAGCTTGTTACCATGGTAACCGGCTTGTTTCGAGAGAGACGAGGATCACTATAAGCTGTGTTTTATTTTTATTTTTTTCATTGAGAAGTACCTCTGGAAAAGTTTGAATGATGAAATGAAAAAAAAGGTTTATGAAAAATGTCCAGTACATCCTGTCAGTCACCTTTTCCCACTAACACCAACATGTGCGTTTTAGTGTTGTTTTCTTGAATGGTGATGGTAGGGTAGCAAACTCTTATCATGTGTTTTCTCATATTGAATCAATAACATCTCTGCTGTTTGATAAGATATTTAGGCTGAAATGAATGATAACTGACCGTCTGATAATGTAGGCAAAAAAGTGTTATCACAGTTTTTACTTTATTTGTGGTGTACTGTTTATACAAGGCCTCTTTTACAATATCACCGTTGTGTGAGTTTCTAAAGTTATATGTACAAAAGTGGTAATTTATTAAAGCGGTCATCTTAATATTACAGAACTATTTACAAGTAAAACAAACAAAATAAACAAAAACAGTAATATTTGTATTGGCTGGTGAACTCAACGGGTCTTTATAACCCCATACACTATTCACACTGAGCCACAGGGTATGCTACTATTTCTAATGGCTCCTCCCCTGGACTGAACTGACAACACTCATCTGGGGAAAAGCCCGCCAGCCACCAATTTTTTTTTTTATATTGAACATATTTGCATTAACAAATTATGATTGCCCACACAGTTCAGGTCATAGCAGTCTGTGATTGATTACTAGTGATGGAGAATTCTTCTATCACAGTGATGCTGGTCAATGGTATGCGCTTCACAGTAAGACAAGCAATCAGAGTGGAGTCAGTGGGGCTGCAATCAATTCCTTAAACTTTCTGACCCCACATAGTTTAAAACGCCGCAGTTGAAAACAGAGGAGTAGGGTTTTTTTTCTTTTTTACTGCAACTTAAGCTAAATCTTTTGGTCAGGACACGGATAAACTTTTAAAGAAAAAAAGAAACAGTTTAGATAGGTCATTTTACAGCAGAGAAAAAGGGAAAAGATTTCAGAAAATAAGCAATAGATTTTCTCCAGTGCAACGTACTGTATGAAACCTTAAAGATGATAGTGTAGCCAGCACAGGGAAACTTTTTATTGGTTTTAACGCAGATCACCTGTATAATGATTACTGTAGCTTTAGTTAAATTTATCTCTGTATGTTAAGAATAATTTGGGTGGTTGCTGGGCTGAACGCTCGTAGAAAGCAGCTGATGAAATGAGTGTAAACATTGTTGAGGCCTATACTTGCACTGTAAATCAATCGTTGGCATGCTATACAAACCCTGGGGTGATCCATGGTTTTAAAAATAGAAGAATGTAAATACAAACTTAATATGTTAGTGTTCCTTTTAGATAGGCAAAAAAAATATACAAATATGTACTACAAAAATCCGTTTTGCTAAGCTTTTGCACCGGATTGCTGCATATAAAACAACCAACACGAGGAATTACACGTTTGTAAGAACACAAAATAGTTTCTAAAACCTTTTCTATGTTTTATTTTAGGAGTTTTCATTTTACAGTGATGTTGTTTCAGTCAACAGTGTTCACATGAGGCACCAGAAGTGGCATACTCTGAGGAAAGATTAGCAGAAAAAAAACATAGCAGGTGAGAAGCCTAATGGAATACCCAGATGCACTGAACAAATTGATGGTAATTGTATAGGTTTTTTGAAAACTGCAGCTGAGACAATTTAGTTCACACACTTTGATGTATGTAACTGCAAGTTTAAGTAAGTGCTAACAAGGTTAACAAGGCAATTGCACATTTGGAAATCGATTTGTAAACAAATTTGCAATCAATCCTTCCTTGATGGAGAAAACTGTTCTAAGGCTTGGTGAATTTCTGGGGAAATCTTTAGCATGATGGAAAAAAAAGTACGATTAATCTTTTTCTGAAATGTTTAACATTTCGCTGGAATTTTTAACAAACAAATAAGGACTCTATATTTAAATTGCTTATAACTGTAAACCTTTAAAATAAAACCTAGTGTTTTATATACTGAAAAGCAAAAGTATACAACATAATCTCAAACCAGAACTTGTAGACAGGTCGAAGGGTAGAGGCCAGCCAAAATCCAGTCTCCCGGTCCTCCAGGTTGTAAAAATCATTGTGTTACGGAAACTCACACAGGGAACCCGAGCTCTGAACGCCCAGGATGCTTGCAGCAGTGTGCTGGCATGACCGACACCAGCAAAAGCTGCGGGGCAGCTGGTTCCTGAGAAGATGCAAAAATAAAACTACAATTTGTGTTTTGGAACATTGGAACAATGTATGCTAGAGGAAGACCCTGCACAAGTTATAAAAGACATACAAATTACACATCCTTGGAATAAGTGAGTGTCGATGGACCGGAGAAACATCACTGCCACTGGAGAAACCATTCTGTATTTCAGCAGAAATGACAACCAACACCATGCAAAAGTCACACTTATTTTGAAAAAGGCATTGAAAACCTTGTTGGAATGGAAACCAATAAATAAAAGGCTACTAGGGTTCAAAGCTAGGGGTTCAGTGATTCAGACACAGGGATTCCTTTTATGAAGCCCTACAAGCAGAGGTACCCGCACATGATACACTCATAATGAAGGAGGTAGAACTCAAAATGACAATGGTGAAAAACTGTGTGACTTCTGTGGCATGAACAATATGGTTATAGGAGGAACACTGATCCCACATAGAGACATCCACAAACTAACCTGGATTTCACCAAACAGAAGAAACCAAAACCAGACTGACCACATCCTAATCAGTGGGAAGTGGCAACAGTCACTCATTGACGTCTGTGTCAGAAGGGGAGCTGATGTTGGCTGCAACCACTACATGATGCTAACAACTTTGAAACATGAGGGTAATCATCAACGACAGGGTAAGTACAACGTCAACCTTGTTATGAACGCAAACAAGTAAAAGCAGTTTATATTGGAACTTAGGAACAGGTTTTAGCCCCTCTAAGAAGAAGAAAACAACATGCAGGATCCACACATAAATTTGAAATGGAACATCAAACATGCCTAACAAAAAGACGAGGGAAGTAATCCTAGGCTTCAAAACTAAACGACATAAGGAGTGGATTAACACAAACACATGGGCCTACATAATTAAGAGAAAGCTTCTAAAAAACAAGATCAGCCAAAGAGAACATCAAAAAGATCAACTGTGCATTCAGTATGTTAAAGCCAATAAACTGGTGAAGAAATCCGTGAGAAATGAAAACATGAAAAATCTTGCAAATGAGGCACAAACAGCACCTACAAGGTATGAGATGAACACTGTTTATAAAATCACAAGATGGATTTGTGGAAATATGAACAACCACAGTGTGCACAGAGACTCTGAAATGTACTTCAGAATGACACTGCAGAAGGAGAAGACCCAAAACAACATTGCGAGAAGAACAATGGAGAAATAGCTGAGATCTGGGGTACTGCAGCAGAAAGAGCCCAGGACAGAAGAGCATGGCAGGAAATTGCTGGTGAGATTTATGTGCAACTACAGTTGTCTCTGCATATAGGAACACCTCCTAAGAGAACAGTTCACCAACGAGAACACCCTTGTGGTGAAACTGATTTTTCCCATTGTAAATGCTCCGCCTAAAGGAACAGTACGTTTCTTATTCTGATTTCCACAAGTGCACCTCATCGCTACAAAATGGCATGTAAACAAATGGCAAAATGCACCGCTGTTTCTCATGCTACAAAAAACCTGAATCAGACACAGTCACCAAGTAATTTGGTGTTTTCCGCTCTGGCGAGTTGCTTCACCATTCTGTTAAATAAATTTGTGCATGTCTTGAATATTGCTCCTGTACAGGTATTCATAATTAATCTAGAGCCGCTGCTGCATTTTTTTTTTGACATGTGTTGGGATACTGTGTTAATTTAGTTTGACAGTTACTTTACTAATGTTAGTTTGTCTCTTACTTTATTATTATAGTTTATTAACATACCCTATTGCTTTTCTCTTACTTATTCTATTAATTTCATATGTTGATGTACATGTGTCATGACAAGTAAAATATTCATTTATTTATTGATTCATGTTGTGTCTGGTGGTCAACTCTGTCTTAAAGAACACTTTGGCTAAGAGAACATTTCGCTTGCTTCCTGAGGGGTGTTCTCTTAGCCGGAGACTACTGTATGGGCAGCAGTGTGGAGTAGTGGTTAGGGCTCTGGACTCTTGACCGGAGGATTGTGGGTTCAATTCCAGGTGGGGGACACTGCTGCTGTACCCTTGAGCAAGGTACTTTACCTAGATTGCTCCAGTAAAAACCCAACTGTATAAATGGGTAATTGTATGTAAAAAATAATGTGATATCTGTATAATGTGAAATAATGTATAATGTGATATCTTGTAACAATTGCCCTGGATAAGAGTGTCTGCTAAGAAATTAACAATAATAATAATAATACTAGACATGAAGAGGATGTGTGACTTTGGTACAAATTAAAGCCCTACACATTCACAGCTCAGCTTTGAATGAGTTTTCACACTAGAATAGAGCTCATTGTCCTAAAGTTCAATGATATGAAACCAAATGAAAAAAAAGATGAATATCATCTTAAAATACAGTATATATCTATCTTTAAGCTGTCAGTAGTGTATTTTACCGTTAACTGAAAGTAAGCACATTTAACATTTGGACAGTTTCAGTAAAAAAAAACAACAAAAAAAAAACAACAACATTAAGACAACATTAAGGAATGAAAGGAAAAATCTGCATTAATGCATCAAATTAATACAATGTTCTTATTTTTAATTTAGCATGAAGTTTGAATGTGACATGTCATATACACAATAAAAGCATTTCATTTTTGCCTGGAGGAAGATGCATTTTGTTGCATTACTGGATTTGACTCCCCATTTCATATTATCTACCCTGTCAGCTTCCACAGAAGATACTCGAGTGTTTTTAATTGGTGATGTATAGTCCACTTACAAAGGTTTGTATTCTGTATATGAATTACATTATTATTATGATGATATTTCAGGGATTGTAAGGACTTTTAATTAACAGTTTCTGAATTAAACAGACCACAGAACTTCACTTTTTGTTCACACACATTACATAAGAGTAATAGCTATACACCTTTGTGTAGAACACACAATAATATCTAGAACACTTAATATCTAGAACCGATTTGCTTTAAGCTTAGACTTTTCAGTCCCTTAGAGCAATTCATTTTACAGTAGTCTTAAAAAGTAAGTAGCGGGGTTCCGATAAATATAGCGTTACACGTTCCCACGTGTTACTATAACTGTTTAAATAATGTACCTGTACCTCTAGTGCACTGATAGTGTAAGGATTATTGTCCACATTGAAAACAGGTAACACGGCAATAACGATCCACAGTGTGGTACAGAACAGAAAAGCCAGAACACTTTTACATTTTTTTTAAATGGCTGCAGTTTTAAATTCCTGCAGTGATTTAGAGGACAGATCTCAAACGCCAGTGCAATAAAGTTAGAAGCTGTTTCGGAACATTGCTACTTACTATTTAAGCAGCATCTATCATGGGTACCTACCAAGAACAAATGTAATTAGCAGAGCCTACAGAGTTGTTGAACTTGTATGGGCTATCAGTCTACTGGATCCCCAATAACAAAAAATGTAACAGCTTTCTACTGGCAAGAGCCTTTCACAGTCCCAGCAGGATTCAGAGTCAAATATTTATTATTATTATTATTATTATTATTATTATTATTATTATTATTATTATTATTATTATTGTTAGAGCATGGTAGCATTCTGTAGATTGCCTACCAGTATTTTGAAAATGTACTCTACTAAACATTTTGACTGCGTATTTTTTATATCATTAACCTAACGTGCTAGATTTTAGCTCTGTGTGTAGACAGAATTTTAATGCATTGGGTTTTTACATGTATACCCCTGCTGGAAGGCTAAATTGAATGTTTTCTGTGATAGTATAAATAACATAAATACCATAACAGCAACAAAGTTTAGCCTTCATGCAAACTCAATAGATAGACGCTTGTAATCAATACACCCCTGACTTTTCTAAGAACAAATTATATACTGTATCTACTTCATTCTGGTTTACATCAGCAAAGTATTGAACATGAGTTGACCTTTAGGAAATAACAAGAATGTGGATAGAAAAGGGAACCCAGAAGTTAATTGCAAACCCATTTGTTGAAGGTCTGTTCATGTTCCAAACATATTACAAATCACAGACATTCCTCGTGGTCCAAAGGAAAAGGCTATTGTTATTATTTTTCTCTTTATGAATTACTGTCAAGCATGTTCCTATTATTGGAATTGTGAAATGAACACACTTGTTAAAAGGGGTTGCTATCATTTAGAACATGTTAAGAAATGGAAATGTAATTAGGCGTAACATTCTCTCTACTTTACTTAGTATGTTGTAGTGGCAGCTTGTGACCTATTTGACACCCATGACTGAAGACGTCAGTCACAGCAGTAACTAGGGGGGCAAGTTGATCAAACTAACATCCTACAGGGTAGTACTTAAGGTTCCCAATCTTGAATTATCCCTAACTTCCCTGAAGTCAATGAATATTGTTGATACTGGGGATCTGCCGGGAAGTATCAAATATGACTGTGTAAATGTAATCATTGTAGGCGATTCTATATGGAGGAAAAACATTATATCCTATTGGTATAATAAGCCATTTTGAATTCTCTGTAGAATTACTGTTCACAATGTTTGTTTCTTGTTTCTTATGTGAATTCCCATTGAGATTATTCCTTGTCATGTTTGACATACCTGGGATCTTATATCTGTACATAGCCTTTAAAGCCAGTTTCTGTTTTGTCTAAGTTTTTCTATAAGTGTGAAATTTGCTTATGCCCTGGATATTTTAAGCAAATACTATAACAGGGACAGAATGGTGTAGGCAGGGCCATTTAAGGTTGGAATTGTTTAAAATTGTAATGATGGGATCTGAGGTATAAAATAAATACTGCTTTTAGACTTCTACTTCCTGAGTCATTTCACCTGGAGGGTGAAATTGTCCCCACCCATTCACTGGCTTCTTTCTGTAAAATCAGCTCGTTGCTTATTGACTCACATACATTCAGTCAGTCACATACTTTGACCCAGAAGAAATGACCAAGGAAGTAGACCCCTTGGAAGGACAGGTAAGACAAGTGGACACTTTCTTTAACCTAATGTAGTACCATATTTCTGTTTAAAAATGAAAATACATGTTTGCTATAAAGTGTTTCTTTAAGAAACTGCACATTTGAGACCTATGTAGCCAACTGAAGTCCAAAATGAGTGAGATTGATGGCGCTATTGTGTTAGCTACAGTTTCGTTAAGCATCACCGGCTGTCCCTGGTGTTTGGATTGGCTCCTTGCAGCACACTATTGCTGTTGTTATAGTATGTCCATTGGTGCTTTATCTATTACCACAAAAGACCTCCATAGTTGATCTGACCTTGACCTGGAATTACCCATCTTTTCATATTTGCAGAATTTTAACAAAAACATGTGGGTTTTTTTGCATTGTCCATTATTCATTGTCAGTAGAAAATGTCAAACTTTGATAAGGATGTAAGGTAAGCGTTTGTATTGTTTGGTGGGAAGTATGTAAAGCAGCTTGTGCAAGGGGGGAATGTTTGAGAGATATGAATACACAAGGAAGGCTTCAGCTGTGACAGGTGAAAAAGCAAGCAAGGTTTTATACAAAATCATGTCAAGGTCTTGAAATGTCTTACTTGGGGAAAAAAAACAGGAATTGCACATTAAGCATAATCAAAAACATAGAGCTCTCAGCAAAGACAGATCATGCACTGCAATTGTCAAATAAGTTGCAAAGAATAAGGGGATTTTTTCTGTTTTTTCATGTGTGGAACCACACTCATAAACCTATTTGACAGACGTACGTAACCAGGTTTACTAGTGTTTGATGTTAAAATAATTAAACCTGTAGTTCAAACTTTGAGAAATATGGAAATGGGTAGTAATGTGAACACAGTCCTTTCAAAGAAAACAAAGCAATGCAGTGATGCATAGCTACAGATTCAAGAAATGAACAGTCGATTTTCTATAATGTGGATTATTAATTGTTAAACATGGCTTTGATATATTTGTATAGGTCTTTCTTAGTGGTGCAATCGATAACCTCATTTCTTAATCGGTTATCTCATATGCATTTATCAACAGTAACCGATGCATCAACAACATTTTTTTTTTTCAAATTCAAGAACAAACATTAGGATTTTTATCAAAAGATCTGATAACTAAAAAACTGCTGTGCATAATAGTTGAACAGCAAGGCACAACTTGCATGCAAATGAGAACACTTTTGATTAATCTGAAGGACTTAAGTTCAATTAACAACTGAAAAAAAATATGCAGGCATCTGTACCACGTGACCCTTTAAGACTAATACAAATTATTTATCACAAGTCATTTTTATTTATCAATATTCTCATATACTTGTTAATTAACATTACTGTTAACATTTTATGTTAAAAGCATATACCAAAAAATAAATTGCCAAACATTGATTTTCTATCCTCTTTCCTTTACCCAGAAAATTACAAATCTTCATGTCAGATTCTTCCATTTTTCAAAATTAAATAATTGTGTAGCTTTAAAAGGAAAATGTAAATGAAATATTTTAAACTGATGTGACTTGTCCAACCTGAATCCAGAGGCCGAAAGCTTGTATCCTAGCAACACGCTGACTTTGGCTGTCTACCATACTAACACTAATATAAGTGCATAACTACATAATCAATGGGAGACTTCATTTCAAACTAGGCTCTAATTTGATTCATTGATTCACCAATATGTAATCGAAGCTCAGGAGATTTAAGGACGGATGATCAATAATTGATGTAATGATTAATTGTTACATCTAACAGTCTTTTTCTACTATCTATTGTTTGGTACATGTGCTTGAACACATACTTATTAGGGTTCATAGGACACCACACACACATAAGGGGAAGCTATTGGAACACCCTGGCTATCAACACCAACTTTGTTTGGTTAAATACATCTTTGCCTGTCTGATCTTCACTCTCTGATACCAACAATGAACTTGATATCCCTACTCCCCTCAGTAAAAGCGAGTTATCATTAAATAAGACTACATTTTAACAGTTTAGTGATAGATACTTGTTCTTGCAGCCCACACAATATCTGTCCCCAAGGCTTCACCCGGCTCCAGTATTGATCCGAGCCTGATCTCCCACCATTCTTAACTGGCATCACGTCCAGCTACAATATTCAATCTTAACCCACTTTAAGATACCTTCTGGATTGCTACATTAAAAGCAGCTATATTCTAACCAAAGTTTGTTAGTCTGTTGATGTCTGACCCATCATTTTCCCAGCATCAAAATGCCTTATTATCAATACACTGAAATAAAACTTTACACATTTTGTTAGCTACATAAATTAAACCGAATCTCTCTACAAAGCTCGAGCAAGCAACTCTACTACCAAAAAAATTATAAATACTTAATCACTTAGTGAACAAGATACCCTGTATAATACGTTCTCTGTCAAGAAAAAATAAATAAATATGCCAGCTTAAACCTACCCCTTCATGGATCTCTCTGTACTGCACTCACAAAAACAAGATCAATATTTTAGCAGCTAGCTTTTTCACATCTCTTTATTGCTAAGAAGTGCAGGGAGCATTCACACAATGGTTAAATCTTATGAAACCCTTTCAAATTGATTGGCTTATGTAACATTATTGAGTGTCTCCTTTTGTCTTAATGAAACAGAAGGGAGTGTGGGTGGTTGATGGAGTCTTTATGACTAATGTAGTACAAATTACACAATAAGACTAATACTCTTGTAATTAGTTCCTAACAGTAATACAACTATATTGAATCTGCTACAGCTCATAGTACTGCAGCTACTAGCCAATCAGCTAGCTGCCCAGCCCAGTCACTGTCCACTGCAAGAAGTGGTATAACAATGGATACAAATTCTGTGAAAACATGCAATTTTGTAAGTGTCTCTTTTTCTGTCACATTTCAGGCACTGTGTCTGCTTCTGCTGCATACAGTAGGTCGGTCACTGGTAGTTAAGTGACACACCTATTGTGCCTTTCATGCTTTCACATAATTCATAATCATAGATTTGCATGGTACTTAAATTCTCAGGTACAAAATACATGAGAATACTTAGTAAGATTGTTTTTTGAATTGGAATTGCTAGACCCCAACCCTGGCTGTAATCTATTACTCCGTTCATTTAAAGTGCAGCTTAGTTTCCGTTATGTCCTTCATGTCATCTCAGAAAGTATTCTGGTCTTAAACTGCTATTTGGTGTTTGCTGTTTTTGCTATTTAGTTATTTTTTCTTGTCTTCTGCAACTTGAAATCGAAAAAGGATTTGTGTTAATAAAACATTGGCCATTGTCCTCAATTGGAAGTGCTGTACATGCATTTACCTTCTCCTTTTTCCTAAACTGACTCTGCATGCTTGAAATAAAATGTGTGCATTGAATTCAAATACCTTCAATTAACTGAACCCACAAGTTGCAACAAGAAATATACAAGTTTGTTTTTTTTTGTTTTTTTTACTGTAAAATAACCAATATTCATACAAAGTGTCCTCACATTTGGGCAAGGGATTCCCAAGATAAAGCATGTGCAAAGTCAATAGAACATAAAGTGCATTTATGATAGAGAGGAGGCCTTTTGGCTCATCTGTGTTTGTCTGGTTCCAAGAAGCTGACTGATCTCAAAACTTTGTCAAGTTGTGTCTTACAAGATACCAGTGAATTAGCATCAACAACATGACTAGGTAATCCATTCCATACACTCACCACTCTCTGTGTAAAGAAGAGTCTCCTAGTCCTAAATCTATCTCCACTTAATCCCCCCCCCCCCGCCAACTCTTCTTTGTTCTGGGCTAAATAGATTCAGTTCCTTCTTTGTAACTCACTCCTTTAAGCCCTGGGATTAGACTGTGTTTTTTTTGTTGTTTTTTTTTACTCTCTCCAGGGTCACAATGTCTTTTTGATGATGTGATGACCAGAAATGAACACAGCAAATGCAGTCTCACCAATGTATTGAACAACCTCTACACATTCAATTTCATTTGCCACATCTGCCCAGTTGTTTTTGATTTTCTGGGTGGCTGAAATTGTATGGTCTGCTACCTCAGGCTTTGTGTTGTCTGCAACATTTATAAGTCAAATAGGAAAAAAAAAACAATTGTAACAAATCAAACTGGACAGAAACACCATTATCACCATTATGTCAACATGACCTACTTTTGAAGTATATAGAATACATCTTTGCTTTTAATTTGAAGACAGTATCTAAAAGTGTTTGACCGGATATTTGACGTTATCCATAAATAGGAGTACCAAATGCCAGTAGCATTAGGGGTTATAGTTTTAGCTTAAAGGGAACGTGGTTGAACACATTTTGTACACTGGAAGGCTGCCACAAAACTGCTCCATTGCCGTTACAAATACCTGTGGTATTGTTTTAGTTGTTTCATTGGGTTTGCTTTGGGTTATATCACAGGTGTTCCAGGCTTGTTGTTGGCATCAGGTCAGGCAGGTCAGTCACAGTACGGTACTTTAATAGGAGGCAGCAGACAAGGAGAACATGTGTGGATGATACAATATTTTTGCTGTGACTGATATCTGATATAGTCTATCACAAAAATAAATAAACTTCCATGATTGCTTTCTGTAAAGTAACAGAAGGCACTTAAACAAGGGTTTACTGTGCATTATCCTATGCTTATAAGGTTATTTTAAAGAGAAAACAAACTCATTTAAAATGTCCTATTTATCATGATGTGATCATCACCATCCCAGACAGAGCTCCACAGGGAAGGACAGGTTGTGAAAATATGTTATCACTGCAGAATTTTAATTCAGTCCTAAGTGTATGTGTCTCAATTGAAAAGAATACAAATAAACGTGAGCTGCTTTTTTACAAGCATACTCATTGACCCAGTGTTGAAGCATGGTGAATATCTAATGAATGTGAATGTAAAGATGCATAAGGGATGGACCTCACGTACGAGGCATGGCATAGCACAGCTGGGCATGGTTGCAGTACGATACTGCTTAGTCCCCAACCGGGCACACTTGAGTGGTATGCACTACGGGACTGACTTTCTGCTACAATATAGGGGAGCTAGGGCTTTTCAAATTTCAGTCTGTCAATCATCATTAATCTCTATGTCAATCATTATCTAACTCCTATTTAAAGCTTAGTCACATCTATCTCCATTGTCAAGTGTTTTGCTTTTGCATACGCCATGACCCGTTCATTTGCTTGAATTTAAAATCTGTCATCAGATGATTCTTCAGCATGGACCAACTCCCTGACATCATCCCTGCTGGATTCTTCTCAAAACCTCTCCTTCACATTTACTGATGGAAATCCAGTACCTTCTACTTACGCCGACCTCTACCCAGCAACCAGACCTTCTGCCCCGGCACTACGGAGATCAAAACGCTCCCGCCAGCAGGCTCAGTCTCTGGAGCAGCAATTTTATAAAGATTATCCGCTTGCCAAACTTTTAAAAACCATGCATGATAACAACATCAATTGGGCTGCCTCCAACCCAATCTTTTCCGTAGAGTCTTCGGTGGGATAAGGGCAAACACATGCTTCTACAGCACATTCTACTTCCTTGTGCCCTAAGATGGCATTATCATCTACCTCCCACAGAGCGACCCCTTCCACTCCACCCCACTTCAGGGACAGGATAACGGCTCCGTTTTCAGCAGGCCTCGCATCAGCTCCATCTTCTTCCTCCAGGAATACAGATCAATGCAGCCGTAACATCAGATTTGCCGGCTCCAAGCAAATCTATAATAACTTCAATTCATCTGTCTGCTCATAAAAGTTTTGCAGGAATCTTCATATTTGCAACTACTGTGGCGACGCCCACTCTCAGTCAGTTTGCCCAGCCACCCCTAAGAAATGACATTAAAATCTGCTCACAGTCTCCACCCCAATAATCATCCCAGCTCTGATTCAAGCCCTCTAATCTTAGCAAGAGCATCTGCTAATAAATAAATAATATTCACAACCTACCTCATTAACGGTCTGCAGCACAGATTTTCTACCGGCCTGTCAAGAATCCCAGTATCATTGCGTATTTGCAATAATTTACACTCAGCAGCTTCAGACCTTCAATCAGTCAACACTCTCATTAAATCTGAGATACAGAAAGGGCTTATGGCAGGATCATTCATATATATGTTCATATCTTTTTATCATCTCAGCCAGTTGTTTAGTAAAAATAGTAGGAAACATGAGAATGATCAAACAATTCAGGGTGCTTGGACGCCTCTGTAGACAACATTTTGTCATCCATTTTTCCTTTCAAGCAGGTGTTGTTACCGCTTGGCTGTGATTGGTTAATTCACTGACAGTATCACGTGACAGCTGGAAAAAATCTCTCTGGATTTTATTTGAGCGGCACCACTCAGCGACACTGTGGTATTAATTGCTCTGGTTTGAGCAGCACCGTTCGGTGCCATTGCCAGCGATATTGGCGGTAAAATGCTGCCTGATAGCCGATGGCATTGCACTTCGTATGTGTGTCCCAGCATTAAGGAAGTGGCATGTGCTGTATTTCTAGTTTTTTCTCATTTGAATATTATGGTCATGCAAGTCTATAATGTCTCTACAGGTGAACTGTACTGACTCAGTAGTAAGTGCTATATGATGGATGGGCTTTTTTTTCTTTTGGCAACTAACCATACATGGCCAGTTCCAGGTGGATCTTAGACGAAACTTTTAAAACACTGACTCATTTGAGGCTAGATCAGTTTCTGAAGATCACAACTGACATTAGAATTGTTACACAAGGGGGGCTCCCGAGTGGCCCATCCGGTAAAGAGCTCGCTGGAGTGCAGGATGCGCTCTATAGCCTGGACATCGCCGGTTTGAGTCCAGGCTATTTCACAGCCGACCGTGGACGGGTGGTAGCGGTGAGCTGAACCTAAAAAATAATTGGCCATTCTAAATTGGGAGAAAATAATAATAATAAAAAAATTGACCATTTGTAGCCTTACGGAATGTTTGTTGTATTGCTAAAATGATATACTGTTATTTGCACCCAGTGTAATGCTACTAATTAATTATCAATACAACTGTAGCCTATTTGAATTCTGCATAAATCATACAACAGCTGACATCTACTGTAGATTTTTTTTTAATTATACAACTGAAATCTTGGTATAGAAAACAGCACATTAAATATTACGATAGGTGATTGTGGATTTGCAATGCATCCTTGGCTTTTAACACCTGTGTCTTAACCACACAAGAACGAAGAACAGGTGTCAAGGACATACAGCGATGCACTAGGAATGTGATCGAGACCATTGCATGGATTTTGCCTAAATGTATTTGTAATGTCAGACTCCACACACACTTTATGTGCACTTTAACCTTCACACGTTTGTATGCATACAAAATGTTCTTAATATTGTAAGTGTTCGGTGGCTACTTCTAATCATGATGAGTTTATTTATCGTGGAGGCGAGCAAAAGAGTACTAGAGAAAATGAATGATTAGAGGAATTCACTGAACAGTGAATTATAAACAAACTGTGTATTGGGTTAGAGAGTTCTATCCTAATTTGAAATGCTTAATACATATATAATGAAGTGTTACATACATGGTATACATGTATAACAACTAACAACTACAAACATCAATGGCACTTGATATGTATTTATAGCCTACAATCGTACATACTAAAATACATAAAAGTAGATGCCATCATAAGAAAATAAATTCCAACCAATATACGTAGATGGCTTATGATATTTTTTCTTTTTAACCAAAAAAGATTGCAAAATGCACATATAGTAAGATGTGGCAAAATATCACCACGAATGAGGGTAAATTACTGATGGGGTTTAATTTTTTTTTTTTAATCCGTGCTATCCAATTTTTACCCACACACCAGATAATCATAAATCAGCATTTTATATGTGAAATGTTCTAAATAAATGTACATTCTGCACGACAAAATGCACAATTTTAAATTAAGTTTACAAATTATACACAACATAGATATTCCCATTATTTTTCATTTCCATTTGGCTACTGCTCACTGGTGGGAGAGCCGCCTCCCTGTATTTTGTAGTTTCCATAACAGTGAATTATGCTTCCATTCATTTTTCTTGATCTTGTTAACATTCATTTTGATTAACGAGTTCCCCTTCTCTTGTTGTTGAGACAGGAAGTGATGTAGGTGACCTGCGACAATTAAGCTTTTTAACGAGAAATGCGTTCATTAACGACCTCATCGACTCAATTTCAAAGCATTAACGGATTGATTTAATTAACACATTTCGTTTGAAAATCACTTGCTACTAAAGCTCTCGTTACTAGGTCCATACAATAACACTGTTTTTTGAAAATCCTGCCCAATATGGTCTTCTACAAACTGTCTGTCTTCATATGTCATTCTGTCGAAGAGGACAACATTGAGATCTGCCTGCATGCAATCCATTACACAATGAATTCAATGTGTGCCAGAAGCAGGGTTTTGTCTGATGTTCTGCCACTCAACCAGTAATATGGAATTACATGAAGACTTCTGAAGTTGCCACATCTACCTGTCTGAAGTCCTTCATTTCAACAGCAGTAATATCAGAAGACTCTATTCAAATGCTGGCTCAGTTTAACATGGTTTGTGAATAAAATTCCTTACACTGAATGCCCCCTAGTCTTTATTTGCATTCAAGTCAGTGCGCAATTCCGTATTCGACTGTTTATCATCATTAATATCCTTTACATGAAATATTGCTTTAAAGTACTTTGCACTTAAAGTTCATAAAAAGAAACATGTTTTTTACCCTTCATAATGCTCCATATCAGTTGCATAACCAGTACAATTTCCTTCTGTGTTAGGAGTCTGCTCCATACAATTTGAGACCTTGTCAACCTCTGCTGTATTTTATTGCATAGTCAAGGAAAACTAAAATGTATTTGAATGTATTTTGATCTATTGAGTATTCTTAGGTAAGCATCAAGGTGACTATGAAGGTTTAATCAGTGGTAATACATTATTGTCAGAACAAACTATTGCTAAACTTGCAATGCATTACTATATATATATTGGAAGGAATAGTTTTATTTTAGCTTATGTAATATTGTGAAGGTGCCCAATATAATGTAAATACAAAATTCTTACTGTAAAAATAATCATTTAGTTTCTAACCTTCAGGGGACTCATTCTTACTAAAGCAACCATTAAAAAGACAAAAATAACTCAAATATGATCAGAATCTGACCTAAGATTCTGGTCTCTGGGCTCATTACATCTGGAGTAGACAATTGAATAAAGTGATGATATAACTGGTTTGTCTTGAATTATTTATATACAGTGGCTATCAGGAAGTATTGGATGAGGGTCTGTTGTCATGGTGCTATTAGAAAAAGAACCTACAGTTTGTATTCCTACAGTCAGAATATTAGATTTTTTTATAGGATTACCATAGGGATTATTTAGGTCATACCACTGTTATAATTAATGTTATAAAATGAAAAGAAAGGAATCGCACATTTAAAAAAAAACAAAATGAGTGTGGGATCATGGGTTTCTAAATGCAAAAAATAATGTCCTACCTATTTTAAAGCAAAAAGAAGTTTAAAAATGTGGTTACTAATTCAAAAAACCATAAAACATTATAAATATTAAATATTAAAAAGAAACAAGACGTATTTATATGATATCATGCAAACTGTGTTAATTTCAGGGAGATGCATGTATCTACTGGCATTTTCCATGGCCCCATTGAGCAAAACCATTTAAGTGCAATTTCAGCATACACAAATGGGAATTGGCCTCTTATTCTTTTATAGTGTGTTGCATTGTTAGGCAATGAAGGCAGGTGGCATGTTGCAAATAAAAGAAACTAAATCAAACTAAATAAAAGAAAATAGAGAGAAATTGTGGGATTAAAATAAAGTACATTCAAAAGTAAAGTTATACAAGGGGTGTAAGAAAAGCTGAACGTAAGACAATGAGTTGTGTTGTCTTTCTGTTTTTGTTCTTGAAGCACACCACACTGCTGTAACCCACTTCCAGATCTGAAGGAATGAAGATCAACAGACACCCTCAGTTCACTCTGTCAAGTAATTAGTCTCTTTTCACCTGCTAAACCTACCAAACCCTAAAGGCAAGGGCTCAGCCTGGGACCGTCACGTCAATAAGGTTTATTATCCAACAAATGCAGCCCTCTTTTGGATCCCAAACCAATAACATCAATGATACAGGACTTAACCATATGAATCATATACCACGACTGAAGACTTTTATATTAGAAAGAAATGGTAAAAAAAAAAAAAAATTGCCTTGTTTCTATTTCCCATTGGTTTTCCTTTATTTACTTGCATCATTTACAACTTGCAGTCATACATTGTAAAAAAAAATAATATATATATATATATATATATATATATATATATATATATATATATATATATATATATATATTAGGGCTGTCAATTAATCACAGTTAACTTCTGCGATTAACGCGTAAAGGTTTTTAGAGATTAATTATTTTAATGCGCGTTAAACTTATTGCTGTGTCTTGAGCCTTTCAGCACACCGTACTTCAATCCCGGCCGCGGCAACATTGGATTGAGTGTCTGAGCGCAGTTATTGTTTAAATAGAAAGTTAGTCACTGAACCGCTTAATGGAGCAAAGCACTAAAAATGAATGGGATTTTTTTTTTTTTTTGACGGCTCACTGGACAAAAAGACAAGTGTCTACTGTCAAAGTGGGTTCCAGTATCAAACACGAGTACATCTAGTCTGCTGCGTGCTGAACATGCCTTCATCTCTCAAAATACACTAGCAGCTCTTTTGCTACAGACAATAACAACAACAAATTAAACCCACCAGTTTCGACAGAAATGCAGGATAGCTGCAAGCCCATATCAAGCTAAGTATGATCATGATAATAAATGAGTTAGGCTACGTTGCTCCTTTTTTTTTGCGCGTAGTATGTAAAGCCTAACAATTGTTAGTTTGCAGTTTATGGATATGATGACAGTTTTTTTTATTTTTTTTGTATGTTCTCTTCACAATTAACAGTTCATTTCCTGGAAGTGTTTACTATAGCTACATATTTATAATTTTATTTAAAAAAACATAATTTATTTCAGTTCACAATCACATTTAAAAATAGATATCCTATGTATTATGTTTTCTGATCTCTGTATGCTGCTGATCAAGCTTGAACCGCACATTTTATTGTGTTGGTTGTATTTGTAATTTCTAAATTATTGCCCCTAGTAAATTTTGGTGGTGGTCTCAATGGGTAAATTGCCTGGTTAAATAAATACATTTTAAACAATTTTATTTACAGTTAAGGATAATAAAAACAATAGCATCAGTAATAAAACAAATTTAAATTCAATGGATGTAGTAATTGTAACAATTTAATATGCGATTAAACCTGAGACTAACTAAGATTAATTTTTTTTAATCGTGAGATTAATCGCTTGACAGCCCTAATATATATATAGTTGTGGTATCTGAAACATAATCAACAATTACAGAGAAACATCATCTGTAATTGACAAATCCAGGACTGGATGACACAAAATGCTATCTAACAAGGATGAGCAATACTTGAATATAATATCCTTAAGGAATAGAAAGAAGACAAGTGTTGCATTGACAACAGACCTGGCAGAAGGCACAGTTGTCATTGTCAATCCATCAACAGTCCAAAGCACCAATGACCATTGTTCCATAGTCCAGTTTCTGTGTTATTGTGCATATTTTAGTCTTTTAGTCTTGTTCCCCTTTCTTAACAGAGGTATTCTTACTGCAACACATCCCTTATGTCCTGATTTCAAGAGTGACCTTCGTACTGTTGATTTGTCAATTACAGATGATGTTTCTCTGTACTTGTTGATTATGCTTCGGATACCACACCTTGAAAATTGAGTGATGCGAGCTATTTCACTCAATGTTTTTCCTTCTTTATGCAAGTCAAGGTTGTTATAATAGTAGAAAACACTAGTGGAGGCTTTGAGTAAATTGTTTATGCTCATAATGCATCAGAGTAGAAAAATGCAACATGTCTAAGACTTTTGCAAAGCAGTATATATACATATATACACACACACACAGTATATATAAACGTGTTTTTGTTTGAAACATTTCTGTATTTTTTAAAAATGTTTGTGATATTCACATGCAGGGTCAGGTATTTATTATTTATTTTTTTAGAAACTATAACTGCAGAGCTATTTGTCCAGTAAGCTAAGTGGCCAAGAGTTTATATGCAGTTTATTGTCTTTAGAGTGTCTCGAATGAATAACTACAGCAAGTAGTAAGCTGATATTGTGCATGTGTGCTAAAATAACATTATTAGAATCATATATTAATTTAAAATCAAATTCCAATACTGGTTTACTTTGACATATTGTATACATTAAATCATATGTAATACTCATAGTCACCCTGTATACAAAACCTGTGGTGGTGGCAAATGGCCTCTGTACTCAAACAACAGTGTCTTATGCATACAAAATATCTGCGCTGCCTGGAAAGAGAACAGAGTTTAAGACTATGTCAAGTGCCTCTCCTAGGAAAATGGTAATTTTATGTCAC
>CM060253.1:49344202-49457625 GCA_030684275.1 Acipenser oxyrinchus oxyrinchus
TGCAGCAGCAGTGTCCCCAACCTGGGATTGAACCCACGACCCTCCGGTTAAGAGCCCAGAGCCCTAACCACTACTCCACACTGCTGCTCTGTTATACACACATAGTACTTACATATTCAAAATGCATGACTGTATGCTTCCAATTATATAGATATGAAGCATTATACTGTAATATGTATTTATATTTATTTTTGGTCAGTGGTAGAAGTCCAAACAAAAGCATCCTCTCTGCGGACACAATACGGAAAACTGCTGAAACCTCGTCCCAGTGGCAGTGGGACAAAAGACCTCACCTTCCAGGCAGAAATGGATTTTAAAGAATCTTAAATTCTTAAAGCCATTTCTTGTGCACCGTCATAGTGAAACCAGTCTGGAAGTAAATACAATAATTTTTTTAAATGAGAATATTTTTCTAGTATTTAATGTTTTTCATATCAGAGAAAAATATTAATAGCAAAATCTACATAAGCCAATTGCGTGTCCAAATGGATCTTCTCCGGGTTTTCTTCTTTTTTTT
The DNA here is from genome assembly GCA_030684275.1 of Acipenser oxyrinchus oxyrinchus. Taxonomy (NCBI): domain Eukaryota; kingdom Metazoa; phylum Chordata; class Actinopteri; order Acipenseriformes; family Acipenseridae; genus Acipenser; species Acipenser oxyrinchus. The sequence goes on from CM060253.1 coordinate 49,344,720, forward strand.
GTGCAAAACAATGCACAGACAACAGCGATCGCCTCCTCGCTTGAGTCCATGATTCACCCAAATGATGTCTACGATTCTGCAATGAAAATAGGCGCAGTTCGCAACAAGATTTCTTGTGTAGTGTGTGTAGCTTGCAATCCCCGATCTACAGTGAGAAATTGTAGCTCAATCGCTAAGTGTGAGTGGCGCCATGCCTCCTGATTGCAAAAATCGTGCATTGTAAGCCCGGCTTAATTGGTCCAATTAACTAATTTAGGGTATGGTTAGAACAAAAACCAGGAGGGACACCACTGATTTACATTCATCTGTATCAATACTAGTGGAGGGTAGTCGACAAAGAACTTTGAAGTTGAGATGACATCAGAATATTAGTGAAGTTAATGAAATACCAGTTCAGTCAGGTGACAATTCTTGAAGTGCTAAGAGGCTTTTTGAGACTGTAAGTCGAACTCAACATAATGATACATGCTGCATAGAGAGAGAGAGGATTATATTTTTGATTGTTACCGATTTCTGCGAATTAACTGCCAAGCCCAGTTTTACCTTGATTTTCATTGGCAGGTTTGTTGGAGTTACCAGCCTGTCAAGCTATAAATCAACACATAACATGGTTGTTATATATTGTTATATATTGTATTTGTGTGCCGGTGGATGAAAGACGTCCAATGTTATTGTTTATTATTTGTGGCTGGCGGAAAGCTGACATTATTGTTATTATTTGGCAAGGATGGGGTTCCTTTCCCATACTTAAATAAACCTGTGAGAATGTGGCTGGAGCCTTAATAAGGTAATTGTTTGATCAATGGGTAGTTAAGGCTCCAGCCACAGGATATAAAAGAGACCACCCTGGCTCATTAAAGGACAGAATTAAGGAGAGTAAGAGTAAATGCTACCAGCGAGCGTACAAGATACTCGTTTGTGTGCCCTTTTGATTTGGTGTCAGTATTGTGTTTTGTTTAAACTGTTTGTTTATTTTGCGTTCAGTTTAGCCCCGTAGTTGTATTGGGATTTGGCAATAAAAATCCCAAACCCAGTCATTTGTCCAATACCTGAGAAAAGAACAGAACCTTTTAAAGCCTGTGATCCATGATCGATTATTGTATCTTGAGATAAATATCTCTGCCTAAATAACCTTGTGTTTCTCAGTGCACTTTTCAAAGCATAATACATGCTACTCTGTTTTGTACCAATAATTGTTTATCTTAAATAAATACATGATAATAGGGATGACACATTTATTTTTATTGAAATCTTATTCTCAGAGCTGAATTTTAACCAAAGTAAGACAGTATTCTTTGGTCCAAAATACATTGTGGATGTTTTTCGCACCTCTATGGCATTTTTTGGAAATTACCTACATATAAAAAGATTCCATGTAGTAGAACGCCTGGCATTAAGCTTCTAATAAGGTCCAATAAAGTACTTTAGGGTGCAGTTGGAATAGAAACCAGCAGGGACACCAGCACCACTAATGTAAATGCTGCGATGGGACAGTTGTACCCGACTCAGACAGCTTGCTTATTAAATATCCTGTTCATAACGATAAAGCACAAAAACTGAAGCTCATTGGTTTGACTGGCAGTCCGCTTACAATTCACAGGGTTTGGGTTTAAGGTCTCAAAAAATACTTTAAGATTTTGCTGTTAATTTACAAGGCCCTAAATGGATTAGCACCTAGTTATTTGCAGGAGTCACTGACCCCGTATCTTCATTTCAAACCTTTATTTAACCAGGTTAAGACATTGAGAACAAGTTCTCATTTAAAATGCCGACCTGGCCAAGAGGCAACATAAATACAACAAACAACAATATATAGACAGTTAGAGACATTACAGCAATACGAAATCAATAAAAAAAAAAACTAATAAAATCAATGTCCGCTCTGACAAGCACATGAAACAGGGAACAAAGCTTCAAGTCTTGAAAAGAAAGCACCCTCTGAGATAAAACCAGGGAGTTTAAGCCTTGATTGAATCTTCCAAGCCACAGTCTGAGATCACAGGATGTGGGGCTGCTGGTTATTCCTAGGGTCAACAAAAGCAACCCGGGAGGTATGGTTTTTCCTTGTAGAGCTCCTAAATTATGGAATGCTCTGCCTTCGTTTGTCAGGGAAGCTGGGTCCATTACAATTTTCAAGTCAAGACTAAAAAATGCACTTTTATAAAATGGCTTTCTTATCTTAGTGGGTTTTAATGTAACTTTAAAATTGCTGTTTTGTGTTATTGTGTGTATACTGTTCTGACTGTTGTGTGTAATGGTCTGACTATGGCAGTTGTATGTGTGACATGCTATACAAATGTATTGTGGTTTATTTATTTATTTATTTATTTATTTATTTACATTTATATAGCGTCGTTCAGCACAAGGACCTCAATGCCCTTTACAACATTTCACAATATTCTACAAAATTTAAAAGGGAAAGATGATTCCTATAAAACAGTTCAAAAGACAGATACACAGTCAATGCTAAAATTATGGTAAAAAAGCCATTTTATAAAAATGGGTTTTCAGTGCTGTTTTAAAAGTAGAAAGATTCCCTACTTTTTTGACTGAAGATGGTAAAGCATTCCACAACATTGGGGCTTTACAAGAGAAGGCCCTCCTTCCCGCAGTCTCGGAACAACCAGCAGCCCCACATCCTGCGATCTTGGAGTACGACTTGGATTGTAAGGGGTCAAAAACTCCTGGAAATAACTTGGTGCTGTTCTATTTAGGGCTTTATAAGTTAAAAGCACAATCTTAGAATCAATTCTAAAATGCACAGGGGGCCAGTGCAAAGAAGCTAAGATAGGGGTAATATGTTCATTGTTTTTGGTTTTAGTTAGCATTCTGGCAGCAGTGTTTTGAACTAGCTGCAAACGAGACACCACACGTCTAGGAATACCAGTAAACAGAGCATTACAATAATCTATTGTGGATGAAACAAAGGCATGCATTAGCTTTTCAGAGTCAGGTACAGAGAGAAAGAATGGCTAAATTCCTCAAATGATAAAAGGAAACTTTTGTAATTTTGTTTTTATTTTCTGCTATGTACTGTACAGTGCTTTGTGATACTTTTGTATAAAAAGCGCTATATAAATGCAATAAATAAATAAATAAATAAATAAATATATAACCCAAAATTTGGTTTTGTAAATACTGTAGATACCTGGTGAAAAGAGAGACAAAAAATATTCACTTTTAGTTTTTTTCAGATAGTAAAATCTAAATCAGTCAGCACTACACTTTGTTTTTTACAAAACGTATTTTATTCTGAAGAGAACCTTACTGAGATTCAACATCTTGTTCACAAGGTCCTGTTGGCAGCCGCATACAAAATAGTATTTGCTGCCCCTAAACATTACATTTGAGCTTAGATGATGGCTGTCTTTGTTGACCTCTACATTCATTATTTATGAAATAAAATCTCAGTTGTATTAGAAAGAAAATGCATATGATGTATGACAGCAAGTAATTTAAACATAACACATAGGTACAATTGCTTACAGATTACTCCAGGCAAATCTCTGTGAAAATCATGATAATTAGGGCAAGGTGAAAATAACCCTTATTTACAAGAAAAATAACACAATTGAATATCAAGGCATTGGAATTTTATGAACCACAATATCCTCTGCAGAGGCACGACTGACTCATGATTTACAAAGAGTGTTCCATGAATACATCTTACTGGCATAAACAATACAGTACACTATATTGCAATAACACCCTTCATTACAATGAACCTTCGGCTATAACGAAACTGGCCCTTGGACCCCAAATAAAAAAAATATAAAAAAGATCATATAAACACACACTGTCAACATCCCGGTCTGTACGCAGGGGATGCCACCTCCGCAGTGAAGTCAGCATCATATAAACACACACTGCCAACATCCCGGTCTGTAAGCATGGGATGCCACCTCTGCAGTGAAGTCAACTCTTTTGTCTTAATAAAAAGCATGCGCTGTGTAACTATGCATCCAAAACGAAAATCATTTTATGTTGCAATAAAGCTGGAATCTATTGATCTTTTGGGGGAAAAAGGAGTAACGCCAGCATATCTGTCTTGAATATAGGTTGTCAAAAAGCACTCTGTTTTTTGGCTTGTTCAGCAACCATGTGGCAAAGCAAAATTGAATAAATAAAAAAAAAAATGAAAAAAATATTGCAGAATAAAAGTTCAGTTTGCGATTCTTGCGTGTTGGATTAAGATTTGCTGCACTTTGAAACGATTCATGTCAGATTGATTTTGAATAAAAGTTCAGCTTCAAATTGGGATTTTTGCTTTTTTGTGCTGCTTTTTAAGTCTTTAACGAATAGGATAAAGCAAAGGCAGAATACTGCATACATGAGACGAACAGGTACATGTAATTCTACTTTTATTCACAATCTCATCTCATTATCTTACTCCAACAGTGTATCGTTCATTTTGATTGTCCTTTCGCTATAATGAACCCCTCAATATAACAAACAAAAGGCTTGGACCCCAACAGGTTTGTTATAGTGAGGGTGTTTGCAGAATACTATAAATTGTAATCATCTCACCACTGCAAACTTTATCATATATCAGTCGCAGTATTTTACAAAAGGGATCAAGTTGCCATTAAAATCTCTGACTGAGTCCTTTCGCAAAGGGGTAAAACAAACAAACAAAAAAAGAAAAAACATAATCTGTGCAGGAAATATAATTTAAATATACTAGTGTGTTTTCTCTCTCTTGCAAATTAAAGTAAAGAAAACACACACAATAGCAATTTGAATTTATAAGGTGGTCAGTAATTAGCTTATGCTAAAAAGGCTTGTTGGGGCTATATACAAATATCATCTTAACCGGATTCCAGCTTCTGTTTCCATCTTTTAGCTTCTTAAAGAACTGTTAGTCCAAACCTTGAATGTTTACTTGCAGGAAAATGTTTTGGCAAAATTCTGAATGCCCTTCTGATATGAAATGGCAGGCAGAATGCCCTGACTACTTCCCTTGATTAAAGAGTTCTAAATCCCATGTTGCATCACTTCCTCATTATATGAAGGACCAATTTCCCCTCATTAAATTAGCCCACTAGAGAAATTTTTAACTTTCAATCCTTTAGCACTTAGGCATTGCCTGCAGTATGATAACGTAGATACTTAACTCATCTCAGCAGCCATCTGTAACACTAAGGCAATAATATGATTACAAACCACTATAGCCACCAAGATTACAGGTAATCCATGCTTTTAATTCTAGCTGTGTTGCCACTAGGCAGTAGCATAAGAACAATAACCCTGTTCCTCATCTTATGGGAAAAAAAAAGAAAAATATTTTTGGCTTCACATGCTTACACATAGTTCTAAAATTGGAAGTAGACAGGTTTAAATGGCTATATTTTTAATCATCTATAGCTGCTCTGTAGGAAATGAAATGTCACTACCAGTTTTAAGTATGCACTGAAGACTGAGTATTCAGTTGGCTTTGCAGTATATTACTGTTGCTGATTACACTGTTTTCTTTTTTTTTGTTCAGGTCAAGAAAAAAAGTGTGTAGAAAACTGCATTATTATAGCAGCATACAGTTGTATTATAAATTGCAATTTTCTAATATTATTATTTACATCTGCTTCTATTAAAAATCAATGTAGAGATTACTGTGTCTAATTCTTTTAATAAAGTTGAAAGACATTTTAAATGGATACAGCAAAACCTGTGTAATCCTAATATTGTGTTTATTATACTGTATGCATAGTAATAAAAACATTCAAAAGCATTTTTTTGATATTTCTTAATAGCATTATACAGTATGGTTGCTATTGTATTGTGTTTTTTATTTTATTTCTAACACATCTGTTTAAGATCCCTTGTTATACTGTACTCAGGTACTCAGCAGACCCAATTCAAATGAACAAGTCAATCCTGCTGTTGACAAACTTAATTGGTATTTTGGCTTCATAGCTGCAGAGCTGAAGTTTATGCCGTACAATTGGATCTGAATCACAGAGCTATTTGGATCTACACAGTTGAAATAATTTCAATATTCCTACATTTCCACTTTCATTCTTTCATTTGCAGCAATTTTGAACAACATTCCACCCATTCCTATGTAATATTCAAGATAAAAAAAGAACATACATAACTTTTTATTTCAAGGCCAAGGTCTAGGGACTGGCTGCTGCACTTCATAAATGCATTGCCATAATTGGCAGAGAGAGTAATTGCCTTGAGGCAATCATCTGGAATGCTTTTTTCATAAAGCAATGTAAATCTCAATAAACAGAAAGTATATGAAGCTGGTTTTATTTATAGAATCATTATATCTATCTCCCAATGTCACTTTAAATAACTGTATAGCAAGCAAGACAAAATTATTCTTCACTACAGTAAAACCTGTCTAAGGCAAATTAATTATTTTATAATTATTTAATGCAACATACTTCAGTTAGGATTTCATACATATTTACCCTCTTTTAGCCTTTCAGGCTGTTTGATAGCATAAGAGTTGCAGGTGGTGTAGAGCCCCTTAGATGATGTATTTTCAAAGCTTTTACTGCAATATTCAAGGCAGCCCTATTTTATGAAGTGATAAAAATAAATAAATAAATAAAAAACTATTATTCATTTTACAAAACTACCAAGCAACAAAGTAATACTGTAGAAACAGTGGAAATGTGAAACAAAAAGTAAATTAAAGACACTTAAGCACTGATGAAAAAATGGCCCTTCATGCTGTACATCACACTCTATGACTGTGTCTGACCTATATGAATAACAAAACAGCTCTCAAAATGTACTACATAATCTGCATGCATGTCTTCTTGTCATTGCTGTATGGGTTCATATAGGTAAATTAGAGGATATTGTCTTTATTAATTGAACCGAGAGATATTTATATTTTCTCTTTCACCCTACATCATCAGCCAACTGTACATTAATACAGTCCCTCTGAGCTGTTTGTGCTATTGAGATATATGCCGACTATCGATGACTAAGCATTTGTTAAACTTAAAGAAACAAAAACTGAAAGCTGACATATTTCGAGTTTTGTCTGTGACTGATGCTGCTTTGTAACAGTGTTCAAACAAATGAAACGAAGGTCTGTTTGAAAAGGAGCATACAAAAAACAGGATCCTGACCATGAGTTCTTAAAAAAAGATATTAACTGTTAAAATACTTTTTCAAAGATTCACTTTAAAATGATGAAAGTGGTGTTTGTTTTTTGTTTTTGGCATTGTTATCAGGTGATTCCAAATTAATCCACTGAGGTTTATGTATTGTATTGAAACCTATTTAAATGTGAAATATTGTACTTTTTTTTAACTGAACTCCCCCCCCCTCCCCTCTCTATATTTACCACAGAACTATATTTACCCCAAAGGAATATTTAAAGGGATAAGATAAATTTGACAAGACAAAGATATTGAACTTGGAAAAGAGCAATTGGCTCATGATATATTATAATATTTCTCATAGCAGTAAGACATTAGAATAATTTTGCTGTTCATGCTTGGTGACCAGATTGCTGCTATAACTAAGGTAAAAGCATGGAGGCAGTTGAAAGAGAAAATCAAGATTTCAGAAGTAATGAAGCAGGCAGGGGTTCCAATTGATTATAAACATTGAAACAGTGGGATTAATAAAAACACCAACTTTGCTGTGAATTGGATGCAGACAACACAAAAAACTACTCAGACAAGGGCAATAGGAAATATTAAAGTTATTTAGTGGGGAAAACCGTGCTTAATAAAGCAGAGACCCAGTCGTGTTTAAGAATCAGTGACAGTTCTGTTCACTCTGCATTGTACCCTTGCTCAGTACATAAAATGAATCGCTTTGTGGTCCGCTAAAGACACAGCGACTGTGCAGGTGCATCATCCTCTAAAAATCTAAAAGTTTGGAAATTGGATTTACCTTTGCTGGCACTGCAGATGAACCTCATCCTCAATGTGCCATCTGTGGTGATGTACTGACTAATGAGTATTTATTAAACACAAAAACACAGCTGGAGAAACTTGTGTTGTTAAAAGTCTGTAGCAATGTTGGTAATATTTACTTTGGAGAAAATAGTGTCAAGTTCATCAATATTTAATAAAAGAGTGAAGTTATTAGAATGGTCCATTTTACAAAAGGTACCAGGTATGTGTCTTTTTTTGTTTTGTTTTCATTTCTGAACGTTGAAATTAGGTGTAGTGTTCTATGCACAGGTTCAGATGTACTGGAACTTTGGAAAATACTTCACTGTGACTGGTTGATTTCTGATATGGAATGTACCATTCTTGCTATTGAAGTGAGGACTACAAGTAAAACAAAAAAAACAAAAAACTGTGCTCTACATCATCTCAGCACTATTAAGAAACCTGGATAACTGTTGGCATGTGCTGATAGTTTCATTGGAATTATTTTGGGAGGAATACAATAATTAATTAATTGTTAAATGTCTAAAGATCATCAGATCCATATCAGAATGATTGTATCATTCCCATGAAATGTTAGAACTATATATATATATATATATATATAGTACTGTGCAAAAGTTTTAGGCAGGTGTAAAAAAATGCTGTAAAGTAAGAATGCTTTCAAAAATAGACATGTTAATAGATTATATTTATCAATTAACTAAATGCAAAGTGAGTGAACAGAAGAAAAATCTAAATCAAATCCATATTTGGTGTGACCACCCTTGCCTTCAAAACAGCATCAATTCTTCTAGGTACACTTGCACAAAGTCAGGGATTTTGTAGGCATATAGTCAGGTGTATGATTAAACAATTATACCAAACAGGTGCTAATGATCATCAATTCAATATGTAGGTTGAAACACAATCATTAACTGAAACAGAAACAGCTGTGTAGGAGGAATAAAACTGGGTGAGGAACAGCCAAACTCAGCTAACAAGGTGAGGTTGCTGAAGACAGTTTACTGTCAAAAGTCATACACCATGGCAAGACTGAGCACAGCAACAAGACTCAAGGTAGTTATACTGCATCAGCAAGGTCTCTTCCAGGCAGAAATTTCAAGGCAGACAGGGGTTTCCAGATGTGCTGTCCAAGCTGTTTTGAAGAAGCACAAAGAAACGGGCAACGTTGAGGACCGTAGACGCAGTGGTCGGCCAAGGAAACTTACTGCAGCAGATGAAAGACACATCATGCTTACTTCCCTTCGCAATCGGAAGATGTCCAGCAGTGCCATCAGCTCAGAATTGGCAGAAAACAGTGGGACCCTGGTACACCCATCTACTGTCCGGAGAAGTCTGGTCAGAAGTGGCCTTCATGGAAGACTTGCGGCCAAAAAGCCATACCTCCGACGTGGAAACAAGGCCAAGCGACTCAACTATGCACGAAAACACAGGAACTGGGGTGCAGAAAAATGGCAGCAGGTGTTCTCTGGACTGATGAGTCAAAATTTGAAATATTTGGCTGTAGCAGAAGGCAGTTTGTTCGCCGAAGGGCTGAGAGCAGTACATGAATGAGTGTCTTCAGGCAACAGTGAAGCATGGTGGAGGTTCCTTGCAAGTTTGGGGCTGCATTTCTGCAAATGGAGTTGGGGATTTGGTCAGAATTAATGGTCTCCTCAATGCTGAGAAGTACAGGCAGATACTTATCCATCATGCAATACCATCAGGAGGCATCTGATTGGCCCCAAATTTATTCTGCAGCATGACAACGACCCCAAACATACAGCAAAAGTCATTAAGAACTATCTTCAGCGTAAAGAAGAACAAGGAGTCCTGGAAGTGATGGTATGGCCCCACAGAGTCCTGATCTCAACATCATCGAGTCTGTCTGGGATTACATGAAGAGAGAGAAGCAACTGAGGCTGCCTAAATCCACAGAAGAACTGTGGTTAGTTCTCCAAGATGTTTGGGCCAACCTACCTGCCGAGTTCCTTCAAAAACTGTGTGCAAGTGTACCTAGAAGAATTGATGCTGTTTTGAAGGCAAAGGGTGGTCACCCCAAATATTGATTTGATGTTGATTTTTCTTCTGTTCACTCACTTTGCATTTTGTTAATTGATAAATATAAACTATTAGCATGTCTATTTTCGAAAGCATTCTTACTTTACAGCATTTTTTCACACCTGCCTAAAACTTTTGCACAGTACTGTATATATATATATAATATTGTAGCGTGCATAGGGGAAGGCAGCAGCAGGGCTGGTAGGTGACGTAATCACAGACGAAGACATAAGCCCGATATACTGTATGCTCCTTGCAAAGGAGCTGGCTCTTTTGTACAGCGGTATCGGCGCCTGCCCTCCGCCTGTCTGTGGATTGCCTCGCCCTGTGTGATGCGCCTGCCTGCGGGAACTGAGATCGCTACAATGTGTATATATATATATATATACACAGTATATATATATATATATATATATATATATACTGTATATATATATATATATACTGTATATTTGATTTTAAAAAATGCATACAAATAAAAGCAAATGTTTGGGATTGATTTGGTTTTATCATTGTAAACCACACGCAGTTGATCAATATTGTATTCAAATGAAACTTTCTTGGGGTGTATGAACAGGTTGATGGGTATGTGGCTTTCCACATCTATATTAGGAATACAATCTGAAATATGACACAGACACCTGAATATGCTCTTATGTGAAGTATTACGGGCTCGCTGGGGGTTCCAACAGCATTGTTCTTCTTTCTTAAATCTATCACTAATCAAAGGAAACCAGTTTGTAAAAAAGATGAGCGTTGGTTGCTTTGATTCCTCCACAGTGCCATTTGAAAAATCAAATGGCACTGTGATGTGTCGATTCATTTTGAAGTGGAAAAAACACACACCCTACATAGCACATGAAATAAAAGAGGAAAGCGTAATGCAAAAATAAAAACCTGTTGTACTACATTTTCATATTATATAGCACGGTAATAGGACTAATAGGACAAACAGAACTGGACAGATGATTGTGATTGTTTATGCTCTGTATACCAGAATAGGTTTACATTTCTTTTTGAAGATTTAGTTTTTTTTTTCAAGTCAAAGTCCAAATCCACAGGGTGAGCTGCAGGCTCACAGTATACCGGTTGTGTCTGGTTCACCTGCTTGTTAGTTTAAGATGTACTGTAAGGGATTTCTTTTTTTGGTAGGATTTATGTGTTTGCTAGAACACTCTGAATAGAAGATAAAAAAAGTTAACAGAAGTTGCATTGTCTAGTTCTAAGATTCTCTCTGGTGCACATTATTAATATCACAACCAGGGGCGGCTCCAGAAATAATTCCTGGGGGGGGGGCTTAACCTGTGGGGAGTGGAGCCAAGGAGAACATTTTGGGGTAATAAGCTCTAACAACCCAGAGCAACTTTATTTTTTATAGCAGTTGTTATCTCTGAAGTCATTATCATGATGATTGAGCTATAATATAAATAAATACATTGTTCAATTGCATATGATCTTTTATTTAACTTTCCAGTTACAACAAAATTCTGTGTTTGGAGTTTTTATAAAAAAGAAGCTCCTTGATGCCTGATTTTAACTGTTAAGTGATGAAGCTTAATTTAAAAACAATTGGATGTTCGCTCTACCGAACAATAAAATATACTCATAAGCTTTGGGTAAAACTGTTATACATCACATCCATTCTAATAATCAGAGGAATTCCACTACCCTAGGATAATTAAATAAACAATATCCATACTGGAAAACATGAAAACAGCCATATAGTATATTAGATCAGTTTACTGCCATGCTATTTTCCCTAGTCCTGTATACGGGTCTGCAATGTTGAAATAGTTCAAACAAAATAATTCGCCTTGGGGCCATTGATGCAAACTGTACTACATTCATGCTGTCCCTGGAATAAAAACAGTCCAAAGTTCTTTGTTTCTGCCTTTTCAAACGAGATACAATGTACTGCTACTACTGTCGCTTTAAACATAAAAAGAGTTACAAGAATTGCTTTACATGATTTGCCTACATCGTTAAAAACGTCTATCTACAGGTACAATGCTTTACACACATATTGGTTACAAATCGTATCAGCTACTTATTTAAACAAAATATAAATGAATATATTAAAAACACCTGAACATGAACCTGATAAAATCAAACTCATAAAACTGATGTCTGTGAATTCTTACCGTTGTGTCTGGTTCATTTAATTAGCTGAAGTTTTTTCACAGCCTAATCCTTTCACCCCCATGAATTTTAGCCAAGGCGAATTCTCACTATGGGGCTTCTTCTTAGACATAGAATTCTTCAGGTTATAATGATGCATGGCTGAGCTGATAACAGTGTAGTTCTGAAGATAATCTACGGAGATTCTTCTTTTTACTCAATAACAAATTGTCACTGTGGAAGTGTATCAATATCATGGCTGGATTAAAGTGGTATCTGTAGCATACTGATTCAGATACCAAAGCCCAAAAGTGGTGATTATAAAATTAGGCGGCGATTCAATCTACCTTTACTGCACTGTGTTTTTTTTTACCTGCATTATTTAGCATTTTAAAATTGCTGATCAATCAAGCTTTTACGGGCTGGTAGTATACATTAGCATTCAATCTGGAGCGCAGTGCATGTTAATGCAAGGGATTTGCATTTTCCTAACGCAGAGCTGTATTGACATCTGTACTCAAACACATACTTGACTCTATCAGTCGTGGTCTAACTCTCCATACAATTATATACAATATACAATTACAAAAAAGAAAAAGAAAATCTGCCAATTTTGTGTGTCAATATTATTTCAAAGCATCCATATTATCTGTCACATTTCACTCAGAAAGTGATCAGACAGTGTTTTAATATTTCTTTTTGAAGTCCTAATGTGTAATTTTAAAATTGGGATGGCTGTCATGTATTTATTTATTATTATTTATTTACTTTTTCTTTTGGGGATTATTGTGAGTACTGTGGGGGTGATTGTGTACAGTATACAGGTAAAGTATGATGAGATCATTAAGAGAAGAGAACAGATCTGCAAGATTTGTTTATTTTTTTAAAGTTATTTGGGGATTTGGGGTATTGTGCTGGAAATTGGCATATTTTGGAAAGTGATACTCGATGTAAAACAAGGAAAAGAAGACTGAATTTAATAAAACAGTAGGTTCCTTGTGTGCAGCCCAAAGTGTACACGAGACACACAAAATGGCTGTGGACTGTATACAGTAAATCAGAGACACCACACCGCAAATAACAAAAAAAAAAAAAAAAAAAGTTCCTAACTGAGATCTGACCTATATAGATTGATTCATAATTAAAAACAATTTAAACAATTACTTACCCATATCACGGCTATTCTCCAGATTTGCAAAAAATGAGGACTGTGTATAATTAGTCAACATATACCTTGCATCAACAAACAACTTTCAGATTGTTCAGTGTCATGCAAATTGTTTTTAATTGTAAATAACTTTCAGTTTATGTACATTAATCCCTTATAGACACACAAAATGGCTGCTGTATACTCTAGCCGAGAGAAAGAAAGACAATAAACAACATCCCAGATAGATCGCCAAAAACACAAAAAATGACCACCACAAACACCTTTAAAAAAACGATATGCTTGACGATTTTTTATTCATTGAAAAACATGGACTGAATCCTCAAAATTATTATTATTTTATTATTTGTTTATTTAGCAGACGCCTTTATCCAAGGCGACTTACAGAGACTAGGGTGTGTGAACTATGCATCAGCTGCAGAGTCACTTACAATTACATCTCACCCGAAAGACGGAGCACAAGGAGGTTAAGTGACTTGCTCAGGGTCACACAATGAGTCAGTGGCTGAGGTGGGATTTGAACCGGGGACCTCCTGGTTATAAGCCCTTTTCTTTAACCACTGGACCACACAGCCTCCTACAAAATAAACTCAATATGAACCCAAAAAACGAATAGGGTGTTTTAGAAAGTTGTTGGGAAGTTCTTTTTTCAAACTAAAATATTTCGGACTTTGATCTGAGCTCACTGTCTGCAACACAGAAGCATGTCGCTTAGTTCCACTGACAGCCAGTCAGACTGCAGCTGATGATCCCTTCTCCTTCCACCCAGGATTGTCTTTCTGTCTTTAGTCTTGATGATTCACAGTAATTACTGCTCTACTGCAACACTGCAAATACAAATAATAGGATTTTAACTTGAATATTAATCATTCTCAGGAAAATTGCCATATTCATTACGAATATGTGTTTGTACTTATTACTCAGCCTGTCCCTATAAGTTGTTCTTATTAAGATACAATTATCTAGCAGCTGCATTGCATTTTTTATAATTTAATGGCAGCCAATGGCAAGATCTTCCAGTGTTCTACCACACCACCATAGTAACTGGATGTCAGATGTACTACAAGTAACAATATTCTGTTCAAGTTTCAGTGAAATTGAATAACGGCAGATATATTGTATCTTGTAAACCAAAAACATTTAAATAAATAAAATCCAACAATATTAAATTACTCGGACAAGGCAAGACAAAGCTTAGGACAAGAATTGTACGACTGTCAAATAGAAGAGATTCCAAAACTTTGGAGCCCTGATTGTCTGGTTCAATAGCCAGCATAACAGCCTTTTGTTATTGCAGCTTTTTTGCTTGAAATTCTAGGTTGGTGTTAATAGTGTGAGGGCTTTACTTTAATTTATGTAGGCAGAATAGAGTCATAATTGTTGCATGGATTAAAGAGGTCACTGATTTCCAAATGGGAAATCATGCTGGATTTCTTAGAAGAGACAGATCATCTAGATTAGAAAAGGACTACAAAATTAATGTTATTGTAAGTAGGAGGATATAGATTCTAATGGTTCTATGTGTCTTTAGTTTGTCTCACTATTTTTGTGCACTGAATACTTTTTAATAAAAAGAAAAAAGCAGTACAAATATGTATATAGATAACTTCTGCACTTGCTGTGTTTTCACAATGTAAAACTTTCCACATTCTACTTTCTCCCTCCCGACCTGTGAGGGTGCTAAGCAGCGAGAACAGAGTTCTTTGGACGGGCTGGTCTGACAGTTCTTTCCTCGGGTCGGGAAGTCGGCCAGTCTGGATGAAGGCAAGACTCTGTTGCAAGAACGCATTGACCCGGAAGGGAAACGATGTGGCAGCCGCAAATTGAAGAGGCGGTTGCACTAAAAGGGGACGGAGAATCGCAATCTGTTCCTTTTCGCTTGGTTTGTGTTTTTAAAACTTAGAAGGACTGTGGAGAAGGACATAACAGTATGGTGAGTGTTTTTTTGTTTGTTTGTACTGTCTTTTAGTAATTGTCTTGTTTGTGAATCACCAGACAGCTAACACAATTCCGGAGCTGTCGCCTTGGGCCAGCACAAAGCCGGAACAGCACTTCACCACTGTCACGAAATAAACTGTATCACCCACCACGAGCACTACAGCACGCACCCAGGACTGGTGACCGCATTTTGTACATTGTGGGAAAGATACGTGTATTTATTATTTGGGACTGTAACCCGTTTATTTACTTCCAGTGCATTACACATTGTTGTGTATTGCCTGGAGTTATTGTTTGGTCACCAGACCGGCATTATAATCAATAAAACCTGTTTCCAACTGGATTACAATTCTCTGTTTGTTCATTGTGCACTGCATCACTCCTGCACCTGTACACAATCAGCCACTTTGCCACACCCCTTATTCTCTTCAAATCAGACTCCACACGGAACCAATTACTATGTCTCTTACACATACTGTATACGTACCCCACAGATACCACCAATAGTCAATAACTATCTGGGATATTCAACTCTTTCACAGTCAATTTGTGGCTTATAAATGCATTGATTCCAAAATGGCTCTAGTTACACAGAACATGATTTACACCAATCTTGGACTACCTTATCTTAAGGTAAGACTGAGATTAGTGTTGATAGAGATCTGTAAAACTGTTGTATAACATTTCTTACATATGTATTTGTCAAGAAACGCATGGGATAGATGTGGCAATACCATAGATTTTCCATAAAGTTCAGTCCTGTATAGGCAATCACTATAGTTTTCCTCCATGCTTTATTCTAACTTGGCTAGCGTGAACATCAAGACTCCTACTAGTCTCATTAAACCTTAATCTTACACAATGATGTTATATATATATATATATATATATATATATATATATATATATATATATATATATATATATATATATATACTGTATATTCAAACCCAAACTAATACACAGAACTAGTTCAGGGTTGACTTTTATCTTGAGCTTCCTGTTGTAGGTGTGGAGGTGCTATTAAGCTTATGCTTTAATTATTGTAACTGCTACCAAAAGCTGCTCTTGTTGTTAAGCTTATTTTTCTAATGCAACTTATAATTAATTTTTTTTTTTGACACATTTACTTTGGATTGTATTGTGTTATCAAACTTTTTAAACTCAAAGTCTATCCTTCAGATAGAAGATGTAAAGGCCTCTCCATCCAGCAAGGACTCAGTTCCAGTCTCTGTTCCAGTCTCAGTTCCAGTTTTTATGGATATAATGGAGGCTAGTTGTGTGAAACTGACAGTGTTTAGCATTGGGTTTCGATCCTCAGTCACTGCTGTGCTCTCCACTATCATTACTTCTGGTCAATGCTGGCAGGATGTGGAACTTTCACTTACTGATGTTTGTGACAGTGTATCTGATCTTGAGACTGTCTGCCTCTCTCGGTAGAGACATTAACTTTTTTCTCAGTGTTCTTTTCTTATTTGCAGTTTCATGAGTCATGTGACATGCTAACTTTGGTTACATCATCTGGGATGACAGATGTTGCTTCTTTTTAAAATTCAGAATGGTTGATTTTTGTTTTTTAATTATATCTTTACAATCCCACTAATAAAGATTGCCATACTGGTGGAGGGCGCCCTTTTTATTAGCTGGAATGTTAAGCGGCTAAGCCATCCAGTGAAGGTCTTTCTTCATAAGTTGGAATTGCATATCTCCAGGACACTCAATTTCATAGCAGATATTATTTCCAAATATGCAAGGGGCAGATGGACGACTGTTTCATTACAACTTAAATGGCAAGGAAGACATTCAGCAATCCTAGTACAAAAGTCATTATTTTTATTGCTTCTCAGTCAAGAGCAGATCTGAATGACTGATCATAATCACAGGCACTCTGCAGATAATTTCGTTTGTGATGCTGTTCTGTTGGGGTGTGGACGCTGTTGAGCTCAAACTTTTTTTTTTGCAGAAGGATCTACATCAAACTTTGGAAACTGAGACATTAGAAACTGCATGTAAACAGTCAGCATTACTTGAGTTAATTTACGGAAGAGGATTAACTTGAGGGCAGTAAACAATTATATATATATATATCCCTTTGCGGTCCATTGTCGGACCCTGTCCGACATCATCAAAAAAACGCAAAAAACGGGGTTCTAGTCGTTTTTTCTCCGGAAAACCATTCAATGGCTGAGTGGGAGCAACAGGAGCCGAGACAAGCCGATAAAAAAAAATTAAAAAAAAGGCGTATTTCATGAATAGTCATACTTGCCCCTGGCATCACATAGGGGCAGTCATAAGGAAACAAGCTGGCTGTTACTGTATCAGCACACAGAGACTATCACGGACATTTGCAGAGCTTTTTCGAGATGTTATAGTAATAAAATAATCACTTGGATTGCATTATTGAGGAGTTTGGTGATAAAACGAGTGATCAGGAGATGATTGATCGGTATGTACGACTATTATTATTATTATTATTATTTATTTCTTAGCATATGTGAAAGCGAAAGCGAACGAAAGGGTGGGGCGGGGCTGGAGATGCCAAGTGAGTGCTTTCTGATATGCAGGGCCTTTTAAATCCGTTTGACTGTGGAAAAGAATACTTTTAAACAGCGCGTCTAAAATTAACTGCGGGTGTGAAAATAAATTGGACCTGACGCGCCTGACGCGCAGTTAATAAATGGACTGCAAAGGGATATATATAATTTCAGTGAATGCTATTGAAGATGTCATGATATAAAATGACAGGTGGCTGTTAGGGGGAACACCGGTTGGCTTCCCCAGGGCCAGTGTGCAGAAACGGAAGCAGGATGGAGAAGTTGGTGTGCTGTTTCTGGGGTTCAGGGGGGTAACTAGTGAGTTATACAGGTCTGGCATCCTCGGGTTCGGTATGGCGGAAAACCTCCGAACAGCCTGTGTTGAGCTTGTTTTGGGTAGTTCTTTTATTGAGAGCAGCCTAAAATAAAGTGCCTTTTGTGACTAAAACAGTCATGTATAGTAAGTTTGGTTCCTGCTTTTGTTCAATACCAACACGCTGCAATTTCAACCATTAAAAAATATATACATACAGTATATATTTGGGGCAATGGGTTGGTTTTAGGAAGACTTTGTGAAGTGGTGGATTAGAGCCCTGAATTTATATAGCACAGGATTTTACTGTCTGTGTCATGCCCTGGGGAAAGGAATCCACTGATTGATAGTTTGAAGGATCTGATTGTGTCTAGGTGCAGTAGGTTTTGTTCCTGCTTTTGGATTGTGGTCGATTTATACTTTTTTATGTTTCTAAATAAACTTTCTAAACAACTCCTCCTCAATTCTTTCTTGTTTCAAACATTTTTTATACATCTGCTGGGTGGTGTCCCATTGTAACAGGGTGATGTTACATACGTGGGTCGTCACTGAATAATATTGAGGCAGACACAGAACACTGGGTGTTGACACGCCGCCCAGGCGTGCAGATTTATTAAACAACACAAGTGCTGACAGCAGTGGTAACCCTAGTGTCAGATTTAACAAAGAAAACAAAACAAAACAAAAAGCTAAAAATAAAAGTTTAGCCACAAGTGGCGAGCGCTAGTTCCACTAAAAGGAACGTCCCGCTCCAGGAACCTATTACTCTAGGCAAACCCTCTCTATACTGTTTGGGATCAATATCCCCTAAACTGACCTACATCTGGGCTCCCGGAGTACCGGCATTCTCACGGCGACGCCGGCCTCTTCAAACAGCCTCGGCTGGGCAATGCCTTCATGAGCACCGTCTTGGAGTGGAAGGGTTTTGTGTTGACTCCTCGATGTCAACCCAGCAACCTTTTGCTAAGCGTCCATCTGTATGGCTATGGCCATGCAGCAGCCTCAAGCTGTAGTGCAGGCTCTCCGGGCACACCCCACAGCCATCCAGGATCTCCCGATCAACTCAGCATGGGGTGCTCAATTAGCTGCTTAGCAACGCGTCTCCTGTTGCGTGTCCCAACTGCTTCCATAAAGGCACACATGCACTCAAGAACCAGTGACAGCGTACTCCCTGTCACAACCATGTAATTGTATTTTTAACTACTGGGAGTCTCTTTGTTATCCTGTGGAGTTGAGACGTCTAACCAATGTAACTAGCATTGACAAAGCCTTACTTTCTATCTACTGCATACTTTAGTCATGTAAAAGTCTTGGGTCCTAAATTCAGGCAAGGTCAAATTTTAAAATCAGCCAGAAACAGCTGGAGCAGGATTAAAGTTATCACTAAAAGCTATTTTAATTGGAGTAAGTTAACAGCCCTACAAAATAGTAATACAAAATAAATACATACCAAAAAAGCTTGTTGATGATTCTAATTTGTGTATGACTTGTGAGACTTTTATACTTAATATTATTCCATGAAAAAAAAATCATAATGCAAGGAAAGTGATTTTGCAAAGGATTAATGGGCTTATGCTTAATTAATCAAATGAATAGAGTGAACTTCCTCCTTCTGGTTATTTGAGTTCCCTATGATTTGAATTTGAACCCCTTATCTTTTCTGTAGACCTCTGAATTGGGTCTGTCAAGGGGCCCTCCTTACTAGTGGTCCTAAGCCCTTGACAAAATGATGTCCTTTAAAAGAAAAGTCCCAGGCAACAGGTACATTTAAAAGCAGTGCCCAAAGGAATGCCCAATGAAATCAAAGCAGTGCAGTTATATACAGTGATCAGCAACCAAAATAATAAATGTTAAGGCAATGGCATAGCCCCTAAACTCATGGTAGAATGGGCTAATCCCTCCAGTTCCCCTTTTTCTCAGGTCCATCTGGTGGTTAGCAATTAAAAATGACTTCAAAAAAATGCAAGCTTATTTCACCTGGACAAAGTGACCAGTCTGCTACTACTGCACACCCAATAGACTGGCAGCTGTGTTTCTGGGTCAGGAAGAAGAACGGGATCAACCCCTCCTGTGTCCTGCTAATGCCAAGAACAAGAAATCCGGTTATAACTCTATTGCCAAAAATGTAATGAAAATTTAGTGTGACACTATGAACATAAATCTGGCCAGGCTAGATATGGTAATGGTATTACAGAACATTAATGTCTGCGTCATACCAGAGCTACATAGAGTTGGAAGACTCTTAAGAACCAGTGAATTTTGACAGATGGTGTGAGACAGAGGCACAGCAGCATCCTCAGTTTCACTATTGGAGCACTGCCATGGAGCTAGAGCTGTTCATGACTCAATATGTGTGCAATCACTGTGTGACGGCAACTTCAGTCTCTACATCAGTACTCTTGACCCGCTGATGTGAAGGCAACTTTGTTGTCCAGCAGTCCACCCACAGCTTTCATTCATTGCCCTTGACCAGTCCCATGAACAGTCCAATAAATACATCAGAGGAGAAGGGGATCTGTGGGGCTCACAGGTAACTCTGCTGCTCTCAGGGGATGGATGCTGGCTGGGCCAGAAGTTGCCAGAGTGGTGGCTATGACTGAGGAGTCCATGGGTGGTAGGGAGAGCTCTGGTGGACACCACAAGCAAGTTTCCCATATGCAGGAATCATTTGCTAGAGAGCTAGGGAACCCATTCCTTGAGTACAGTGAAGAGCTCCTCACACTGGATTATAAAGGACAGAATGGAGGACATTAATTAAAACTATAAGATCAGCTAAGCAACTTGGAAGCATACAGTATCAAGCTTATGTAGCTGAAAGGACTGCAAACAACAGACGGCCCATCACAGACACGATCACAAAAAGCAATCTGCCACTGTTTCATAACCCTCCAGAGAAGGCATGTTCCAAATCCCAGTTCCAGACAGCTGCACTGGTAAAAGACTGTCAGCTCCCTTCAAGACTACATTGCCTGTCAGTCAATGTATTGTGACTTGAAGCAATTCTTTGCCCATGGAAACCAAACTGTACCACCATCTCTATCCTCTTAAGGGAGACGAATGGGCACAAAGTCAGACCACCTCCCTTGTCTTGAAACTGTAGGCACCAATCTCCCCAATGATTTCTCACCTGACGTGACTGGGAGAATTCTCAATGGAGCAGATATTGTAAACATGAGAAAACCAAAAACTGCTCTGACTTTTGAAGAGTATGCAAACTAATTTCATACCCTATGTCAAGTCACAGCTTGAGAATGAGGGTGGATGTTGCTTGGGATCAGTATCACAAGATAATGCCATGCATTTTACCCTTTTTAATTTTAAACACGGTATCTAGCACTACACTTGGTAAAAATAAGTTCTCAGTTAGCTTACCTTTCATTCATTTAGAAAGCCAGTTACTGTTTCACTTCTAAGGTTTTTTTTTACCTTACCAGTGTCTTCAGGGTCAAAACATGTAACTGGCTGTGAAGCATGTTAGTCAATAGGGGAAGCAGCTTGTTGGTTACTGATGGGAGATATGGTATTCGAAGGAGTGAAATGACAAAGAAAATACTTGAAAGTAAAGTTTACTAACAGAGATTTCTTAAATCGAAAGTAGTGCCATTTATGTTGTAAAATGAAAATTTAGTTTTGTTGTAACGCTTTTCTTTTAGAACTGCATATTTGGACACTAAATAGTAAATAGAGTGCTTACACAAATAACAACTATATATATATATATATATATATATATATATATATATATATATATATATATATATATATATATATATATATATATTGTGAGATTGCAGGGAGGGGGTTAAAGCCTCCCTGAAGAAAAAAAAAACATGTGAAAATGCACGTTGGTTTATTGTTTAATTGTTTGATGTTTTGTTAATCAGTTTTGTTAATTGTTTTATTATGAATCATTCCCTGCACCTGGTGCTTATTATTAAATTAGAGCCAGGTGCAGGGTATTTAAAGAAAGCAGCCAGTCTGTTAGGGGCTGCTGAGGAGAAGGAGGCAGAAAGGAGTGCTCTGCTTCCTGGCAGTCGTGAGGTAAAAAGTGCTGTATTAAACCTGTGTGGTTTTTGTTCATTGTTTGGTGGGGAAACGGCTTAGCCGTCCTACTTGTAGTCAGGGTGTTCCTGAAAGTTTGAGTTAGTGCTCTGAAAGAGCTAGGTGTTTATTTGGTGTTTGTTTGATTTTTGTGTTTATTAAAATTAGCGCACCAGCGCATAAAATCCATTCCAATGTGTTGGGTCGTATTTTTAAAGGGGCAACGAACCCGAGTGGGTGAGTTGATTTACATTTGGTGTCAGAAGTTTTGGGCGCCCCTACGACCCAGTAAAATGGATTTTAAAGAACTGATCGAGATGATCAATCGTAACATTGCTGTTCAGGAGGAGCAGACAAGAAGGATGGAGAGGCAGACACAGGAGCTGGGGTGGGCACCGCCGAAGACTCGGGAGCGGGAGCCAACCGAGTTGGAGCGGTTGGTCCAGGCGTGTGAGGAGCCGCCGCTTCCGGAACCCAGAGGGGAGGAGCCGCCGTGTCCGGAGCCCAGAGGGGAGGAGCCGCCGCTTCCAGAGCCCAGAGGGGAGGAGCCGCCGCTTCCAGAGCCCAGAGGGGAGGAGCCGCCGCTTCCAGAGCCCAGAGGGGAGGAGCCGCTGCTTCCAGAGCCCAGAGGGAGGAGCCGCTTCCAGAGCCCAGAGGGGAGGAGCCGCTTCCAGAGCCCAGAGGGGAGGAGCCGCCACTTCCGGAGCCCAGAGGGGAGGAGGTGAAAAGCATACCTCCACCTCAGCCCCGACCACCACCCCTACAGTCCAGTTCGGCGCCGCTGCGTTCAGTCCCTCACCCCTTGCTCCTGGACACCCTGCTGGTCTTCCTAGACCTCCCTGTGCTGGACCTGGAGCCCAGGAGTCTGCAGCACTGGCCATAGCTCTGCCCCTGGTGCCCTGCTCCGCTCACCCCGAGCACCCAGACATCGCTGGGCTGCTGCCAGACGTCGCTGTTGCTTCCCCTGTTCGCTGCTTCGCTCCCCCTGGGTGATTGGACATCACTGCGCCGGTTCCCAGGGGAAGACCTATGTCCACTGCTGCATCCTCCAATGCCCCGGCCTACGCTTCGGTCAGCCCTGTCAGCCCGGTGGGGTCCCGTGTCGCCGGTTTGCGGTCCCTTCCTGGCAGCGCCGGAAGGACCGACCCATCCTCAAGTCCGCCCGTGGAAGAGGCGGCAATGGACATTGCTGGACTTGAGGCTGGGTGGTCTTTAAGGGTGGAGGGAGGTGGCGTGGTATGGCCGGTGTCTTGAAAAGACATGGGGGGATGTGTGAGATAGCAGGGAGGGGTTAAAGCCTCCCTGAAGAAAAAAACAAAAAACATGTGAAAATGCACGTTGGTTTATTGTTTAATTGTTTGGTGTTTTGTTAATCAGTTTTGTTAATTGTTTTATTATGAATCATTCCCTGCACCTGGTGCTTATTATTAAATTAGAGCCAGGTGCAGGGTATTTAAAGAAAGCAGCCAGTCTGTTAGGGGCTGCTGAGGAGAAGGAGGCAGAAAGGAGTGCTCTGCTTCCTGGCAGTCGTGAGGTAAAAGTGCTGTATTAAACCTGTGTGGTTTTGTTCATTGTTTGGTGGGGAAACGGCTTAGCAGTCCTACTTGTAGTCAGGGTGTTCCTGAAAGTTTGAGTTAGTGCTCTGAAAGAGCTAGGTGTTTATTTGGTGTTTGTTTGATTTTTGTGTTTATTAAAATTAGTGCACCAGCGCATAAAATCCATTCCAGTGTGTTGGGTCGTATTTTTAAAGGGGCAACGAACCCGAGTGGGTGAGTTCATTCACTATATATATATATATATATATATATATATATATATATATATATATATATATATATATATATATATATATACACACACAGTACAAGGACCTACTCTCTTTGAACCCTAGGCTGAAAACTGAGGAGCTGCGTCCCTGCTGCTCCTTTATATGTGGCCAGGCTAGAGTGGCAAGCCTAACCACTTTTATACAGGGTTTTTAAGTTCCTCTCCAATCAGGTCAGACTTAAACCCATCTGTTCTCACATGGCTGGCCAGTCCACCTGCTGAAAGGGAACTAAACCAATGCTTTACTTTATCCTCAATACAGTTTCACTTTATACTTGCACACAAGTACAAAATATTGAGCATAAGAGTTGCCCTAAAATATGGTAAGCATTTCTTCAAAGAAGAGTCGAAATGCAAATCAATTAATCTAGTTTTTGCTCTGCCTACATAACATCAAAGGTATACCTGCATTTTAAAATAGTAATTGTTGCAGTTGACAAAACAGGTGCATCCTCCAAAGAGTTGGAAGACTGGTTAATTACAGGAGGTTTTGAATGCTGCATCTAATTAAAGGTGTTGCAGTCAGACTGTGTTATATAAAGAAAACAGGCTGCTACTCAACATGCCTCCACAAAGTTTTCTCAAATCACAAAACCTATGGAGGATGACTATCTGCTCCTCGTATAGAGACTGAGTGGAGGAAATGGCCTTTTATTAGTATTAAACAGGTCATTATAAAAACATTCATGGCTATGTGTGCATAACACTCATCGTTAGAACACCATAAACATGTTAAGAAAGCAATCCACTTTTAACTTTTATTTTCAGTTACATTACTGTCTATCCCATTGTTATCGTTTTCTTCAATGAATACAAAGGTTAGACATCACAACAATTTAAAATTACATTTGAAGACACTGATTGATTCCTGTTCATAAGCAAAATAAAGCAAAAATTAAATATCTGTCAACACCATACTGGTACAGTAGATGAGCAAATAATTACTTTTATAGATTTTCCACAAAAAAAAGTGTTTAATGTAAGCCTCTTTCTTGTAATGCCAGGGAACAGTTTATTAAAACTGCAAGTGTATTTTAAATAAATATTAATTAAAATCAACCTGACCACAAAACAATTGGAAAAACATGTGCCTGCACCTTTAAGACAAGTTGGGAATTTTGGAATGAGACCTGTTTGTGTTTTTGTCGAAGTTAAATGAATTATTCTTGTCCATACCATATCATGAAGCCGCTTATCACCCCAGGAACCCCCCTTAGGGTCAAATCACTTTTTATTACGCACTTCATAAAAAATAAATTAAGTGCGTGACAAAATAGTGCATTGTGGGAAGATAACTTGTCATGTTCTGGCTTACTAAAGGCCTTTGTAAACATAGCTTATGTTGTAAAAGCACCTTTATTAAACTGAGCTAGCGTCAGTCCCCTGGCAGAGCAGACTTAATGTATTACAGCACTAGATAAGGAGGGGGTCATATTGTTGTTACCCAGAATCTAGTACCTGCCAATAACAACTTACATCAGCAGCAAGAGGAGATGAGCGATAAACCATAAATAGTCCATTTTGTTTTCGCACATATTTTCATTATGATGCATGAAGTACACATGCGGTTTATAATATAATTAATATCCTCCACAGCAGTCACGGCTTGCTAGATAATTCACGTAATCTGAGCACATTTCCCACTTATACAAGTTCATTTATCAGGGGGTAATAAGCAGCTAATCTTCTTGTACTCACTTTGAATACTGTATGCTTGACTGTATAAAGCTGGTGAAGTTAACCTTTTGCAGTTCTACAGTACATTAAATAGACAGCCTCATATTTCCCAAAACTAATTCATTACTACATAAATGTGTCTACTGGATGTAAATTCATTGATGTATTAGTATGAATATGTATTTTCTGGCCAAATAAAGTGACAGAACTCTGTTAATTACAGCTACCGATGGGCCTTCATAATAAACATGATTAGACAGATCACCCTTTCCTCCCAATACTGCCGCAATACTTTTGGAGGATAATATAACACTCAAAAACACATCAAATGATATACTGTAACATCATGAAGATGCATCAAATACAAAATGCAGCTTCATCTGGTTTAAAGTTAATATGTTTAACTAAGATATTTGGAGCAAGCAGATTCATTTGTCAAATGTTATACAACGAGACGTACTACTGAAACCCATACAATGTTTGCAGAAACTACTTTACGTTAAATGACAGAATTGTCTGTTTTGTGATCAGTAGCAACTTGTTTTTACTGTGAAATGTATTTCCCTTCAGGAATAACCTCCTTAGCTATTTACAGCTAAATGGCACTCTCTGCTACCATACATTCTAATTCAAAAGTTAGCATCTTTACACTAACCTCTGAGGTACTCGGTGGTTTTTACCACTCATTTTTAGGTCTTGCACAGGGTCAGATATAGGAGACTGGAATCCCACAGACCATTTGTGAACCCATTATGGATAAAAGTTTCCTGGAAGCTTGAGGTAAACATTTAAAAATGTATGTGGAGAGTGATGTAATGGCTGTGAATCTTATAATCGGGTCTAAATAGGGCATTGTATAATCTTCCCAGAACCTCTCTAGACTTGTATTCCACACTTTTTGTAATATAGCCTAACATTTTATTTGTCTTTTTAATTGCCTCACCACATTGGCGAGATACTTTTAATGATGACTCCACTATAACCCCAAGATCCTTTTCAAAGTCCTCATCCCCTATTTCCATCCCATTCATTTTATACTTATAACATGGATTTGTATGCCCAATATGCAATACTACATTGCTTAACATCAAAATAAATTTGCCATAAGTTTGCCCAGTTACAGAGCGGGTCCAAATCCCTTTGAATTAGCTGGGCTGCGGATTCAGAGTCCACTACTCCCCCAAGTTTGGTATCATCTGCAAATTTGACAATCTTGCAATGTGTATCTTGGTTTATTTATATAAATGAGGTACAGTAAGGGTCCAAGTACAGACCCTTGTGGTACCCCACTAAGTACACCCCCCCAATTTGATTTTACACCTCTCACAATTACTCCCTGCTTTCTGTTTTTTTAACCAGTTCTGCATCCAATGACATGCCCTGCCCTGTATTCTTGCTGATTTTAATTTAGTTATTTTAATTTAGTTGCTGATTTTAATTAAGTCTTTCATGTGGTTCTTTGTCTGAATTAACTGTAGTCTCTTTCAGGTACCGATTCTACAAGACAACAGGGGCTGCACATTATTGCTAGCCTAGTATATGAAAGACGTCTTTTATGCAACTCTCTGAATTTTTTCCAGTAATGTACTGTAGGAGGTAATAAGCAGGGTACAGTAAAGAATGGAGCAATCAAATACAGTGCTTGAAATGTATTTATTATTCACACAAGGCTAACAAATGAATCTGTAGGACTAAATCAATAATTTTAAAAAATGGTACAACTTTTCTTCATCTATCTAGGCTCCCCTGCAAATCTCAGCAACTGTGCGTGCTAGCCCACATTTATGCCTTTTTGCAACTCCCCGGACACAGAAAAAAAAAAAAAAAAAAAAAAAGCATATTTTCTCAATACTGTACTATATGAGGTAATAAGCAAGATACTGTAAAGAACGCAGTTATAAAATATAGTGCTGGAAACTAATGTATTATACAGACAGATGCACAAAATGACAAAAAATATTTAGGGATAAATCAATAATTTTAGAAGCAATACACTATTTTACATCTCCCTCAGCTCTTCTGCAACTCTCAACAATCTAGCGTGGCAGTAAGCAGGAGCTGTGATTGTGCTATTTGAAAAATGTGTATATTTTAACCTTCGGAAGGCAGAAAGGGGTGCACTTGAAGAAAGATTTACTCCCATTGCCTGAGTCAGACAAGGGCGTGCTTGGTATCAAAATAAAGGTAAGCGATTAAAGTTTAAATGACATGTAAGGATATCATGAGATCTTTAAAGAATTATGAGATATATTCCTTTTAAACTCCACTGGGGGCAGTGGTTTGAAAGAGGACAGGTTAATTGATAAACTCTGTTACAGCTATAGTTAGATATTATATTGTTTGTAAGAGCTCTATTGAGGCCACAGGAGTGCCTTAATTTCTGAGTGTGATGTACAATGTGATTCGTAACACCAAGAATACATTAGTTAGGATGGCTGATAATTTGCTCTTTATTCGTGTATTACAACTTTAAAGGGCGTGTTTATAGGTGGGGATGTTAAAAAGTCTGCTGGTCGTCAGCAACCCATTACGTCAGCAACATTGCACAACCATACTTATGGAGAGATGAGAGAGGCTTCCACTTGAACCTATTTTCACTTTAACCTACAATCGTTTTTTTTGTGGCAAAACAACTGCAAACAACTAAAACGTAACATAGAAACATGTCTCAATATTACTACATATTTCTACAATCTAAGTCTTAAAGTACAGAGCCCTGCAATCCTCACAAATCTTCCTTACTGTTTTTCAAATTGTTCTTTTGCTAACCAATAAGATCTGGAAATGTGCCAAAGGGAGTTCCACAACTCTTAAGGCATTATATAATTAAAATGGATGTCTGTATATTACATTATAAAACTGCAAGTTGAAATCCAATTTGCTGAGGGTGGTGGTGGTGGTGTGTGTGTGTGTGTGTGTGTGGCGGGAGGAGGAGGAGAAGAAGAATCCGCTTATGTCTTTAAAGATGATATTAAATGTCTGCCATTGTGTCTTGTTGAACTAAAAAAATGTTTTATGCATGATGTCTTTTTTTTAACTTGGATGTTTGTGTACACATGAAATATTTTCATCGTTTAATTAAAACAAAACAAAAAAAGGAACTCATGGATCCTGGAAAGACTGATTGGTCTGCCATCATGACTCATGCTGTAACTTTGTATAAAGTTAAACACTTTTTGGTTGTCAAGATCTTCAGCCAACCTCTTTGCCACTGATCGGCAACCAGCCTCCATAATAAACATGTGCAATTTTATTTTAATTCTACATTGTTAAAGAAGATAATTAAGGAGAGACTGAATGTGTATTATTAGGACATTTAGCATATCAAATAATGCAACAAATAAATACAGATGAAGAGTACAAGTACAACATAACAGTAGACAATATATAATGCAATCAGACATTTATTAATATTATTTTGATTCAAACAAATGCACATAGTTAATTGATAATTAAGAGTACAAATCAGAAACTTGCAGAGGTAGGAAAATTAAGGGTTGCATATTTAATTGAACAGATGGCATGTCTTCATAAGTAGCAGTTTTAACAAAGGATAGCCTATGTTTACTCTGCAGACAGTTAAAAACAATATCAAGGTTTAAAATTCTACATAGAAGAAAATTAAAATAAAATAGAATGTATACAGAAAGCCTACAAAAAATCTTCCCTGGGTCAGAATGACAGATGACTCTGAAGCCATTTATCTTCCAGATCTCTGCATGTTACACTTACTTTTTAAAATCACATAATACATGGCATTTATCATTATCTGAACACCATTTCTGTGAAAAAGACAAACGGGGTGATAAAAGGACTGATTAGCGCTGGTCTGGAGCTCTGCTATGCAGCCCACTCAGAAGAATGTGTCGGGATCTTTGCTTGACCTTTATTGTTGCTGTTAATAAAAAATGTTACTTGTTTCATCCAGGAACAACAGGTTCTGGCAAATTCATAATGAAAATAATACCATTCCACACAGAACTCATAGTATCTTCATCAACACGGGGAAGAGAAAATCACTCAGTGTCCTTTTATTTTTATGAGCAGTGAATATTCTGCTTTGCCAAATGAGCCCTGAAGAATCCAACTGGTGAGCAGTTTGTGATGTGACAGATATTAAAACCTTAGACATGTGCGTGATTTCTGTTAATTGGAAAACTACAAAACTTTCAAGAGGTTCTGATTCGTAATGAGAAAGGACTTAGGTCTCATTCTAAATCCCAGCAGTGTAATGTGTATTGTTCAAAAGGGGGCTTTTTTATAACTCAAAATAATAATGCTGATTAAAAAGGTTAATTAACTTAATATACTATCGTATAGCTGCTGGCAGATCCTTAGCAAGCTGGTTACACAGACCCCAATGAGATCTAATCTTGGACTTCCTAACGTAAGGTAACATTGGTCCAAAATGCTAATCATCCGAGATACTAGCTTTCTTTTTTATCTTAGACTACAGGGAATACAAATGTGTTTTAATCGTTTACATTGCATAGTAAACAAACATTAATGGGTTATGTTGAACACTCCAAATATATGTGAAGCTCTATGACTGTAATTGATTATGACCCAGAATTTTAGCTCTAGTGTGACATTTTACTGTGTGCTCTGCTCTGTTTAAAGAAACTCATAATTGTATGAATATATATATATATATATATATATATATATATATATATATATATATATATATATATATATATATATATATACAAAACACTGCCTCATTACTGCTTTAAAACCTTTGAAATGATTCACCACAAAAAAGGGGTTTATCCTGGTAGTGTTTATGGGTTGCTGTAATTGAGTATCAATTGTAGGAACAGAAAAACAGCATCAAACCTTCAGCCTTGTTGCAGGAGGGAGCTAAATATAAATACCAGTCATGCATTTGTTTAAAACACCACAGGTTTTTCTGTAGTCATTTAAATACAATTTATTGATATAGAACAATAGGGTGATTGTAATTGTAATTAACTCATTTTGCTTCATAGTCGAACTAAACCTTTTGAATAATGTTGCGTTATCACATTGAATTGCATACCATTTTGTAGTTTTTCATATACTTCACAGAAAACTGACAATCCAATATGAAATACTATACTAGTATTATGGCTTCTGGTAGACTTTTGCCATAACTGTAGAAGCATATCTTATGTATTATTGATGGAGTTTCCAGGCATCAATTATATTCCTCACAAACAAAGAAAATCTATGAATGTCACAGTACAGTAAACGTTTGAGCATGAGGTAAACAGTAAACAAGGGTAAGTCTGTTCTAGGTTTAGCACCTCCAGTTCTCATAGGGCTGTAAATACCAGACATGCAGCTGCAGACAGAATTCAATTAGGCACACTGATCCCCTCTCCTAACCCTTACAGGACACCAGGGGTTCATAAGACAAGCAATGTCAGCAACCAAAACCTATATGTCTTTTCACCAAGCAAAATCTCATAACTGGTCACTATAATAGATACCCCAGTCACCTTGGGTGTTTACACATAAAATATAAATCAAACCTCAATCCTAACCAAGGACAAAGCCAACACTGAAGTAAAACTGAAAGCAATCACTGGAATTATATCTTTTGCTTGAGGCATATCTTCACAAAGTCAATATCTTGTCCTCTGCTGCAGCCAGATATAGCACTGGCCATAGATGGTATTATATCCCGTAACACCCACCTTCCACTAATTTATACTGTTGATATTTGCCTGCTATGACTAATAATAGTGCATGTGTACATGTACCATGATCTGGCTTGTTCTGCACAATCTGCAACTCACATGACTGATGCTTCCATTTAGTGTGGCAGGTCTGATTTAGTGGTTTTGATAATTGGGATATGTGTTGTTTAAATGTCAAATTTTTCCATGCTTTTACTTGAAAGAAAAAAAAAATACCCATGCAAATGTCCACCTCTATTGAGGTGATGACTGGCTTTATCCCAGAATGATTCACTCAATACAACAATTAGTCAGTTTAACACTGTATTAAACTTCAATATCAGCATGCAATATGAAAAAAAAACATTAATGCGCTTAATTACTAAATTTCGGAGACAACATTCCTTCCTCTGGTCTAACGAAGATGCTCTAAATAAGCCTTTTTACACCTGTCTTGTGGTTACATCTTTCTTCAACAATTCTTCCTTTGTAACTGTTTTCCAGTAAAGCTTGGTATCTTCCTGTACCTTTGCTCTCTTGGTCCTTCTAAGTTCCTGAGATAACCATTCTCAATCCATTCATTTTGACATACACACACCCTGCTAATAAGATATATTGCTCCAAAACACTGGAGTTTGGAATTGACTGGGACTTTATTTTATTTTGTCATTATTCTTTCTTGATATAATGGGGTCAATAGCCCTTAGAAACATGACCTTTTGGCCCCAGGGCACAGGAAGTCATGGATCATACACACAAAGTAATCCATCATTTCACATTTTTTAAGGTTGCCACCTGATTGTTTTTTAACCGGATTGGCTGTTTTTTGTACTGCCTTGCAGTTAAGCAAAGTTATCATATCAGAATGCATATAGTGGCCATTTTCTTCTAAGGCAACCCTATCCATAATATGGAAGCCAGTAGAAGATGTCACAACTGAAGTGCTAGAAACTATAATTAATGTTTTCAGTTTCAGTACTTTTCTATATACTAACATTTCCTACAGAGTAAAATTCTCTCCATTCCTAAATTCATTTTCTATCATTAATCAACTAGTGGCTTCCCTTCATAGCTGATGTGCTTTGCAGGCAATAGTTTGCTTAGACCATGAATACATTACTAAGAGGAAATGACCTAGGAAGTGTATATATATATACACACACATACAGTGCACCCTCACTATAAGGCTCTCAATTATAACATGTCTCGGATATAACGCTCCTACAGCATGTCCCCCAATTCCCTATACTAGTGATTCATGCAATATTTCTACAGTAAATACAGTACCGGTATTGTTCAAACTTCTCAGTCTAACTTCCATTTCTGTCTCTCCCATTTGATACAGTATCTGAACTGAAGAAACGCTGTGCTGGCACTTTATAATACAGACATTTTATTTAGCATCACTAAATAAATATTAGGCCTATTACGTGGTTATCTTTCCCAATGTAATTTACTTTTTTGCTGCGAGAGGAGCTGCAGCTTTCTCTGGGAGACGAGACGCTTCAGCTTCGCTTCAGCCCCGCTCCGGCAGCCAAACCTGGGGCAAGGCCATTCTCTCTTCCCCTCGCCCGACCCACTGTCCTTCTCGCACTTGGTTTGCTTGTCTGTCACTTCGAACTGAACTTCTGACCACTGTTTAGCCAGCTATTTATAGTTTAAAAACTGCTAATTAAAATGATCCACGAGTGGGAATGTTACCTTTTTCTTTTTTGTAAAAATATGGTGCTTTATGCATGGTTAATTCACGGAAAGTTACATTTTTGCTTCACTATACGTGCATTATAGAGTGAGTTATTTTATTTAGTATTTTAGTCAGATGTGTGTTGTTATGTGTCCTGCAGCACCCCCATCCCCTTCCCTGTTTATAACGCTCTTCGGTTATAACTCTCATATTGTGTGTCCTCTGAGACATGCATTATAGCGAGGGAGCAGTATATATATATATATATATATATACAGTACTGTGCAAAAGTTTTAGGCAGGTGTGAAAAAATGCTGTAAAGTAAGAATGCTTTCAAAAATAGACATGTTAATAGATGATATTTATCAATTAACTAAATGCAAAGTGAGTGAACAGAAGAAAAATCTAAATCAAATCCATATTTGGTGTGACCACCCTTTGCCTTCAAAACAGCATCAATTCTTCTAGGTACACTTGCACAAAGTCAGGGATTTTGTAGGCATATAGTCAGGTGTATGATTAAACAATTATACCAAACAGGTGCTAATGATCATCAATTCAATATGTAGGTTGAAACACAATCATTAACTGAAACAGAAACAGCTGTGTAGGAGGAATAAAACTGGGTGAGGAACAGCCAAACTCAGCTAACAAGGTGAGGTTGCTGAAGACAGTTTACTGTCAAAAGTCATACACCATGGCAAGACTGAGCACAGCAACAAGACACAAGGTAGTTATACTGCATCAGCAAGGTCTCTCCCAGGCAGAAATTTCAAGGCAGACAGGGGTTTCCAGATGTGCTGTCCAAGCTCTTTTGAAGAAGCACAAAGAAACGGGCAACGTTGAGGACCGTGAGCGCAGTGGTCGGCCAAGGAAACTTACTGCAGCAGATGAAAGACACATCATGCTTACTTCCCTTCGCAATCGGAAGATGTCCAGCAGTGCCATCAGCTCAGAATTGGCAGAAAACAGTAGGACCCTGGTACACCCATCTACTGTCCGGAGAAGTCTGGTCAGAAGTGGCCTTCATGGAAGACTTGCGGCCAAAAAGCCATACCTCTGACGTGGAAACAAGGCCAAGCGACTCAACTATGCACGAAAACACAGGAACTGGGGTGCAGAAAAATGGCAGCAGGTGCTCAGGACTGATGAGTCAAAATTTGAAATATTTGGCTGTAGCAGAAGGCAGTTTGTTCGCCGAAGGGCTGGAGAGCGTACACGAATGAGTGTCTGCAGGCAACAGTGAAGCATGGTGGAGGTTCCTTGCAAGTTTGGGGCTGCATTTCTGCAAATGGAGTTGGGGATTTGGTCAGAATTAATGGTCTCCTCAATGCTGAGAAGTACAGACAGATACTTATCCATCATGCAATACCATCAGGGAGGCATCTGATTGGCCCCAAATTTATTCTGCAGCATGACAACGACCCCAAACATACAGCGAAAGTCATTAAGAGCTATCTTCAGCGTAAAGAAGAACAAGGAGTCCTGGAAGTGATGGTATGGCCCCCACAGAGCCCTGATTTCAACATCATCGAGTCTGTCTGGGATTACATGAAGAGAGAGAAGCAACTGAGGCTGCCTAAATCCACAGAAGAACTGTGGTTAGTTCTCCAAGATGTTTGGGCCAACCTACCTGCCGAGTTCCTTCAAAAACTGTGTGCAAGTGTACCTAGAAGAATTGATGCTTGATGCTGTTTTGAAGGCAAAGGGTGGTCACACCAAATATGGATTTGATTTAGATTTTTCTTCTGTTCACTCACTTTGCATTTAGTTAATTGATAAATATAATCTATTAACATGTCTATTTTGAAAGCATTCTTACTTTACAGCATTTTTCACACCTGCCTAAAACTTTTGCACAGTACTGTATATATATATATATATATATATATATATATATATATATATATAGATAGACAGGTCTGTCACTCGATTAAAATCTTTAATCGGTTAATCGTCTTCATCTACCACTACAGCTACGTACTTGGCTTCCTCTACTTCTGCTTTTATTCCTTCTGACTCTTGTTAGAGGTACTCGAGAATACTGTGGCTATTAACAAGCGATTGCTTAACATGCTGTCATAGTAAGGAATCAGAGAAAGTAATTCCACATAATTACCTCCATTTGAGGAACTGGTGCCTTCATCGTGCCCTCTGAATGCCAGTTCTTGCTTGCCAAGGTAAACAACAGAATGAATCAAGCGTTTAAGAACCTCATGATTATTTCTTACTAGCTTGTTGTGATGTATTATATATATATATATATATATATATATATATATATATATATATATATATATATATATATATATATATACTTTTTTAATGAAAATACATGTTTAATATACCATGCCCTTCTTTCAAAACTCTCCATGTATGACTGTACATAAGAAATGAAAGTGCATGACAGGTACAGTATCTATTACCACTTTATGTTAGAGTTGCTGGTAATTGTGATGGGGTTACCTAATGCTGTATTTTTAGAGGAGAATGGAGGACGGTTGGAAATTGGGGTCAGAGAGAAAAAAGAAAGAGAGAGTGGTGGATAAGGAGGGTGTAGGATATGGCGAATGCTGAAGGTACTGAAGCTAGGAAAATAAAACAATAAAATTGGACCTAATATGTTATCATTCATCATATTGCATACAATATATGTTTATCTAGTAGTACAGGGTTCGACATCTACAATACAGTTCAGTCTTGTGTATGTGTCCGAAAAACGTATTACAAGTGTATTGGGCAGTTAATGTCTACAAAGATTGAAATCCTATTGTTACATTTGACCCTTACATCTAGGACTGTTTGACCCTATTCACAGTAATCAGTCACAACTGGCAGCTATATAACATGGTCATGAGTTTTAGATTTAAAATGGTAAACCTAGAGGACAAAATATATCTAACATGCAATGTGATGTGATTTAGTTTATCTTATACACAAGCCAACTCTTGTTTTATTACTTGGTGACTGTTGTCATTTCGTACGCCCTATTTCAGGCCTGTTGGTAGTGATTATTTTAAGAAAAAACAAGGTCTCAACTAATAACACTTGAGTTACAAACTCTTTGACTGCAAACCAACATTGGATGCAGTCCTAAATATGTATGTAAGAAACTATATTATTGTAAATCCTATCAGTTTTTCCTACAATCTATCTATCTAGATGCATCCTCATGCTGCCAGAATAGTCATATTTTCTCATTTATCAGTATTGTTGAACATGTCTTCAGATTGAATAACAATATTCCACAATCTAAGAGAAGTTTATAAAATAGTTTTTTTTTTTAATTAACTGACCTTTGTAACACAAACACAATCTACTAATGTGATATAAACTTCCATCATAATCTGTTGGTCAACTGTTCATCACAATCACTCCATACCCAAGATTGAATTCTTTTTTTTTTTAGTCATGGGGGAATGCTTTTGTGTTCTATATACAATCATTTTCAACTGCTCACTAGTACAGTACTATCAAGACATGTTCATCTTGATACAGAGCTGGAGAAGGACTATGTACCATGGACATTGATGTTTCCACCCTAGTGTTAAAAAGTGCAATCAGTAATGTCTAAAGATTTTTTTTTAAATGCATTATAAATCCAGTTATTATTTGTCAAGGCCGCGATATCCCACCTTGTGACATCTGGTTGAATGACACATTTAAAATTCTGAATACAATATTTAAATACTTAGGAGACATGAACTGAGAGATGCTTAATGTTTAAAGACTATCATATCTTTTAAGCAGGGGTCTAAAAATGTTACAACAATATATCATGTTTTAGTAAGGGTGTCATGTTAGAGGTTTTACGCAGCCAGGAGCTATTTTGTCTAAAAATAAGTAATAATCCACTCCGCCAATTAGAGAGAATTTTCCATTATGTTGTATGTCACTGTGATTGATTTTGAGGTTTTGTCTTATCGGAATTGCTTTTAAATGTATTTTCTACTGGCTCCTTCTTACAGTGACAACACTGAGATTTACACTCTATAGATTTTTTTATGTAATGTGGAACTGGTACTGCCGTTTCTTTTTTTAAATTCTTATTCTTATCAATTTAAGCTATAAAATAGACCAGTTGTTTTTATAAGTGCAGAATGTATTTTATTATGATTTATTTCTTAGAATGTAAATGTACTGTGCTCAGTTCTTATGGCATTTTAGCACAATAAACAAACACCGATCTATGAAGACATTAATAAAGATTTCTTATTCAAAGCTTTTCTTAAAATGTCAAAATCTCGTCTATGCAGTACATATATACTGAACACCATGTTTGAAACACCACAACATTCAAGTAATAGTCTTAGAAGGCTGAAGTCAGAGTTGGCTGTTTACTTGTATTTTTAATAGATATGTTTATTGAAACAATTTCAAAAGTGTAGCATAATTCATTCATATTGTTTATCGTATGCATATATACAACATCCATCTCAGGAAAGCAACTGGACTCACCATAGTGACCAAACTGTGAGAAACAAATTGCATGTCTGATTGGAGGCCAGCTACAGGTCCTTAATTGGCCCCACAACACTAAAGAGACCCCTTACTATTGCCTGTGATGGGGTACAACCCACCCCTGTGTGTATTTTGTTTATTTTGTGTTATTTTGTATTGTATTTGTTGTATTATGATTTAGAGGTATTGTTTAGTGTGTAAAAACATGATGTTTTATTGTTCTTTATTTTATAGCATGGATGGGATTAAAATTCCCCATCCATGCTAAACTTGTGCAGAATGTGACCGCCTCCAGACAGATTGATTTATTTCTAATTTGGAGATGGTCACAAGTATATAAACCCACAGCTTTGGCTGATCGAGGTTAGTGTGAGTCGTGAGAGAAATCAAAGTGAAACTAAAAGAGGCAATTGCTACTCGGACTAGCACAATACTTGTTTGGTTCTGTGTCTTTTTGTCTGTTTGTTTTGGCCACTGTGCCATTTGTTTTGAACCAGTGTTTTGTGTTTTGTTCAAACTTTTTATTTATTATTAAAAGCGCAGCAGTGCTTACATACCCCAGTATTGGTGTCTGTCTACTTCCTGGTCTGACATCACCACACAAGCCATCCGTGTGACTCCTTTAGTTGAAGAAGAGCTGGTTTACTCTGTGTAAGCAGAGCCTCACAGCATATGGCATAGTTTGGCCTGTCTGTTACCTGCCTGGCTGCAGACAATATAGGCAGCAGCATACCAGTAATGTGTTGTCTTTCAGTACACTATTTGCTAGGGGTGGGCAACGATATGAAAATTGTATATTGATATTGGGCACGCATTTTGATATCGATAATATCGAAGTCTTCCTTATAGGAAGACTGGAATTAAAATGCATTACATTTTTTTTTATTGATCTACACATCCTACCCCACAACTTCCAAGTGAAAAAAATATTCTAGAAATTTGTAGAAAATTAATAGCTTGATTGGATAAGTGTCCACCCCCCCTTGTAATAGCAATCCTAAATTAGCTCAGGTGTAACCAATCGCCTTCAAAATCACACACCAAGTTAAGCGGCCTCCACTGGTGTTAAATTGTAGTGATTCACATGATTTCAGGATAAATTCAACAGTTCCTGTAGGTTCCCTCTACTGGGCAGTGCATTTCAAAGCAAAGACTCAACCATGAGCACCAAGGAGCTTTCAAAAGAACTCCGGGACAAAGTTGTTGAAAGGCACAAATCAGGGGATGGGTATAAAAAAATATCAAAGGCCTTGAATATCCCTTGGAGCACAGTCAAGGCGATTATTAAGAAGTGGAAGGTGTATGGCACCACCAAGACCCTGCCTAGATCAGGCCGTCCCTCCAAACTGGATGACTGAGCAAGAAGGAGACTGATCAGAGAGGCTACCAAGAGGTCAATGGCAACTTTGCAAGAGCTACAGACTTTTATGGCCAAGACTGGTCAAAGTGTGCATGTGACAACAATATCCCAAGCACTCCACAAATCTGGCCTGTATTTTACTCAAGAAAGACCACCTTGAATCCCATTTGAAGTATGAAAAAAAACACTCAGGAGATTCTGTAGCCATGTGGCAAAAAGTTTTGTGGTCTGACAAAACTAAAATGGAACTTTTTGGTCTGAATTCAAAGCGTTATGTTTGGCACAAACCCAACACAGCGCATCACCCAAAGAACACCATCCCTACTGTGAAGCATGGTGGTGGCAGCATCGTGTTATGGGGATGTTTCTCATCGACAGGGACTGGGGCACTTGCCAGGATAGAAGGGAAAATGAATGGAGCAAAGTACAGAAAAGTCCTTGAAGAAAACCTGCTGCCCTCTGCAAGAAAGCTGAAACTGGGACGGAAGTTCACCTTTCAGCATGACAATGACCCAAAGCACACAGTCAAATCTACACTGGAGTGGCTAAGGCACAAAAAGGTAAATGTCCTTGAGTGGCCCATCAGAGCCCCGACCTAAATCCAATTGAATCCAGATTGCTGTCCATCAACGCTCCCCAAGGAACTTAACAGAGCTTGAACAGTTTTGTAACCTATCCCAACAGACTCACAGCTGTAATTACTGCCAAAGGTGCTTCCACCAAGTATGAACTCAGGGGGGTGGTGACTTATCCAATTATGATCTTTCAGTTTTGTATTTTTAACATATAATCTTTTTCTCAATAAAAACTTTTTTCCCCTTAATAGTGTGGAGTATGGTGTGTAGATAAGTGGAAAAAAATCCTCATTTAAATGCATGAAACTCTGAGGCACTGACACAACAAAATGTGAAAAAAAGTTCAAGGGGGTGTAGACTTTCTATAACAACCATTTACATATGAAAAGCAATAACTTACTTTAACTTTATCCATGGCAAAAAAACAAGGTCTTGTTATATTATTTTACTCTTCCATCATCAAAACTGAAATATTTCCATACTTCACTGCACACAGACTTTGAGGTTGTTCATTTTCTAACCAATCCGGAAGTAACTGAATCTTCAGCTGCTCTGCGTATAAATGCTGACTCACGACACATCTAAAAGTATTAAGTATGGTGTCATGCTGAATTTTGCATAGTTTTGAGATGTGTTTTGATGTTTTAAAAGTACATCTCATTGATAATACTGAAAGATCACATTTTAAAAATACATTAATAATAGCGTAAGTAATCACACAGACAAAATGCAATGAACCTCTGATGCATTCACATATCTCAAAATAATGCCAATAGAGCTTAATGCAGCATGCAAATAGTGTTTGGTACCTAAAAGCCAATCAATGGAATAAAATGGTTAAATAATACTTTAGTGTGTGATGTCTGCCTAATAGACTAACAAGGATTGGTATATATAGGGTTTGTTGTATCTTAATATAAAATAAACTCGATTTTACTGTGTTTGTATTTTTAGCAGTATTAGCAATAAAACCTATGTCTGTGCGAGAGTACACAATTTATTTTTTTCAATCCCACGATATGGAAATTATTATTGATATCGTTTGATATATCATATCAAAATATTGATATTGGTGCACACCCGTACTATTTACTGACTTTAAATGGAAGTAGAAAAAGAAGAACATACTGTATGGATTACTAAAATAGAAATGTGTTCATATCCCTAAAACTGTCTTAAGTATTCATATTTATACCAGTATAATTTTAAAAAAATCCTATAATCTATCCTATTGAAACTGTTTATAGGACCTTAATATAAAGGTGGAATCTATTTGTCCTTAAACATCAATTACCCCACAGAGGTTTAATAGTTGATATTAGTAATATTAACTCAGTGGTGATACAGACACATCTTTAGGTATTGCCCAAAAATGGTATAAGCATCAGAAAAATAAGATTTGTTTTACTTCCCTTGATCTCCCACTCCCCCCTGTCCTACCTGTCCTACCCATGGGTCAAAGAGGGTGCAGAGTGGTAAATATATGTACTACTTTTTTCAGATACTATAAAAACGTAGGTTTCTCCCAGCTCACTAAAACCTTGATTTGTATTCAGTAGCTATTACACTACTAATTGCTACAGTGAACACAATTTTAAAGATTTTGCCCTCTATGCTCATGTTCTAGAATAATTGTCTACAATATTATACTACTAATTGTTCCAGTGAGTGAGAGTTTATAGATTTTGCTGCTATCTCTCCAGTTTCTGTCCTGGAATAACTGTCAAAGATATTATAGTACTAACTGATGTAGGCAGTGCGGTTTTTTATAGACGTAGCTGCAATTTGCTCTTGCCTATTGCTCTATTCATAATACTGCCCCTTCCAATCTCCAATCCCTTGTGTCTCCTTATATTCCCTCTCACCCTCTCCGCCCATCCTGGTCGACTTGTTATGCCTCCTCTTCCCTCTCCTTCTTCCCATGCTCGCACCTATTTGCTCTCCTTCTTCCCAGGCTCACTCCTTCTCTTCCTTCTCCTTCTTCCCATGCTCGCACCTATTTGCTCTCCTTCTTCCCAGGCTCACTCCTTCTCTTCCTTCTCCTTCTTCCCATGCTCACTCCTTCTCTTCACTCTCCTTCTCATGCTTGCTCCTTCTCTTCACTCTCCTTCCTCCCGTGCTCGCTCCTTCGCTTCCTTTGTCCCGTTGTGGTGGAACCAGCTACTGGTTATCCTCAGGACTGCTTTTTGCTGTCTTCTCAAAACTCACTTATTCAATCTTTATTTAAAAATTCCTATTTATATATCTTTTTATATTTTCTTTATTTATATTTATTTTGTATATACGTATGTGCTTGCATTTTGCATTTTTATTGCCTGTAATTTATATACTTTTATATTTTGTTTAATTTTCTAAAAGTCGCTTTGGATAAAAGCATCTGCTAAATAAATAATTAAATAAGAATAAGAATAAGAATAATAAGAATAATATGGATAGAATAACTGTAATATTTCTTGCTTAACCCTTTGTTGATACTGTATCCCTCAAACAGGCCTGTGTCAGTTTATGTCTGGCTACTACAAATAATAAAGTGATTGTCGGGAATAATACACCGATGATCATTGGTTACACTAGTTTGGGCATACACCTAGCACATATATCCATACAGCAATATTAATATAGGTTTGCAATAATAACAAACTGTTTAAGTCAAGTACTGAATGTACCTCCTATCAAGAGCCACAGTCAAGGCTGCACTGCCAGACCAATGTGGAGTTGCTGCTCCTTTTTATACTACTTAGACCAGTTCCTCTTTGCTTGCTTGATGGTGTGCAATGAGACGCAGTACCATTATAATAAGAATGCAATGAATGTAGTGGATAGGAATGTTAAAAGTAGGGTCTTAGGTCTTGTTACATGCCTGATTTAAAAATGTATTGCTGTAATTTGTTTGTTTTACTTAATGAGTGGAACAGTCTATTTAGAGGCCGCACTTGCAGCCCCGAGGTGACGGAGTTCGGAGTACAGAGAGCAGTAAGCGCTGTATTACAATATGTCAGAGAAAGAGTAGCAAAGTCCTCTTGGCGCACAGAACAGAAAAGAAAAGTTTTTTGAGAATGAGCTGAGAGTCCTTACAGCTAAGGTCATTCAGAATTTTTTGGAAAAGCCTCAGCCAACATCAGTTAAGCTAGTATCCTTAGGAAATTATATGTATTGGACTGCCCTTTTCAGCATGACATCCAGAAATTTGCCTAGCACTGTGGAAAAGGTGGATTTTAGCTATCCAGACATTCCATCTGTGGTCTGAAAGGAACCAGAGGCTAAGTAGTGCAGAGAACACAGCACTTTCACATGTGCAGGGATAGCGGTCCCTAGATTGACACTGGGGTCTAGCTCATCCCTCGGACTGAGACGATAACACCTTAGCACCACACAGCAGCCATCCTGAGGCCAATGACAAGTCTCTGAAGGTGTGCGCTTTTATACAGCTGCAGAATTTGCACATTGTAAGAAGCGGT
Organism: Acipenser oxyrinchus oxyrinchus; assembly: GCA_030684275.1. Taxonomy (NCBI): domain Eukaryota; kingdom Metazoa; phylum Chordata; class Actinopteri; order Acipenseriformes; family Acipenseridae; genus Acipenser; species Acipenser oxyrinchus. Next base: position 49,387,445 of record CM060253.1, read on the forward strand.
GTAAAGTTTTTGGAGGGTCAGCAATTGCCTAAGTGCAAGGCAAAATCCTTACATCTCATTATAATGTTTGCCAGCTTAATATCCAGATCCTGCCCAATTCCATGCTCTTTTCTTCATTTGAATGTATTTCAATATCATTTTAATAGATTAATGATGGCAAAGTGCAAATTTGATAGCGGGTGCAGAACACTAAGGTGAACACCATTAAGCTATGTCGCCGCATTTTTAGCGCCCGGTAACATCAGACTTTACAGCTGCTAGACACGATTTACGGCCACACTATGGGGGGTTTGCACCCGCAAATCACTTTGTGTGTATCCTTACATCTACAACATAACATATAATTCTGCATAAACACGACCCCTGGTGGCAACCGTCTCACTTATACACGTGTGTCTATAAAAGTGCGCATAAAATACATACAAAAGTGTGATAGTTAAGAACATAAGAACATAAGAACGTTTACAAACGAGAGGAGGCCATTCAGTCCATCTTGCTCGTTTGGTTGTTAGTAGCTTATTGATCCCAGAATCTCATCAAGCAGCTTCTTGAAGGATCCCAGGGTGTCAGCTTCAACAACATTACTGGGGAGTTGGGGAGTTCAAGTACATAAGGACCTGAAGTACTTTACAAAAAAACATTTGTGTGTGTGTGCTTTTTTTTGCACTTTAGGCAGATCAAATCTGCAACTGAAAGTTCAGCAATACACACCGAAACCACTTTGCCGCTTCAAAAGTCATGCAAGATACCCACATCTAAACATACATTTCCAATAAAAGCAGCTCTGTAATAGCTTTGCTTTAGATATGATTAATGTCCTCCATAAACCAACAATAGTAGCTGATCATATGATGTAGGGATACCTACCACAACAAATACAGTTATATATAGTTATGTTTCAAAGGGGTTTTTGCTACTTTTCAGCGCATGTCAAGGGTGAAAGTGATTCTTTACTTTTGTAAAAAACCTTGCCAAGGTTCAGGAGCTCAGCAGTTACCCCCTAGTGCTAGGATAACCAATCTGGTCACACAGTTTATCATGGAATCACACAAAACAAGAATAATGTCAAGAGCACAAACAGATTGCTGTCTTCAGGCTTTAAAACAGAGGTGCAGCTTCCCCTTTAACCAGGTTATTTCAAGGCACACACTATTTACACAGAACCCTTTCATGGTTCATTTACTGGTTTCTGGACACAGTTACCTCCACTAGCCCTCACATTTCTGCCTTACTCTGTCATTTGCTTAGTCCTGCTTTGTCTGCCAGTCCAATTTAACTTCTACTATCCTCTTTGCTTGTAGGAGATATGTTCATTAAACCCAGCTGCAGACACCTATACAGCTTGCTTTAGTGTTATAATATGTTTATAAATCAATTGCTTTATTAGATTGCAGTATATTGTATAAATACCAGGTTGTTCCATTTGGGACTTTATCCAGTAGAAGATGTCTCAAACTAGCAACATAATTATTATATACTGTAAGTCAGGGGTGAAATTCTCAACAAAAAAGTGCAGGTACTCATATGCACAGCTGGGTGTAAACATTTTAAAAATTGAGACAATTTGTGTGCCAGTGAATAAATACTTAAAAAATGTATACATATTGGTACATGATACATTTATTAATACAAAATAAGCCTTAAAAAATGGATTATAACCAATTCACCATAAACAAAGAAGCTGAAAATACTGAAAGCTTTGTACCCTCTGCTTGTATCACTCAGTCATGTACTGTAATATAACACTTAAGTTAAACCTTAAATGATGAGCATTAAGAGATATTACACCATGCAGTAACTGCTGTAGAGTTTTGTTTCAAGATATCTTAAAAATGGGATGATGTTATAAAAAATGGTATAAAAAAAACCAACTGTGCTAAAAAAATATACAAAAAGCTCAGCCAATCAACATGCAGTGATTATACTGACGTTAATAGTGGCCAATAGCAGCTAACAGAAACAGAAGCAGTATGTGGAAACATAATGCAAGTAACAAAAACTGTGATTGGATGGAATGCATCCGTGTTGGATGAAAAGGCCTTCTTTTGGAGGAAATGCCAGAGACAATCATGATTATGAAAAAGATATACATATTGTACATTCTTAATTGCAATTTAGCTGTTACTAATAATAATAATAATAATAATAATAATAATAATAATAATAATAATAGCAACTTGTTGTGTATGTTGTACGCATGCGTGACAGTGTGGTGAGATACAGATGCAACAGGAGCTGGTTTACTAAATTCAGACGAAGCAGTGCAAATGCATCAGTCACTAATGTCTGTACAGACAGTACCGCTTTGTCCTGGCACAATGTTTTCCTGCAAGTGTATATGACACAATAAAGCCAGATGCAATACATGTGCTAAATCATTTTTCAATTATTATTTCATATTGTTCCTATTTTCTTTGCCTTGTGACAGTTTTGCTATTATGCTTAAAGAACGTGCATGTTACTTGTAAATCTCAAACACTGGAATTAACATAATTTCATTGAACAGCACCAGTTGCAGCAGTTAATAAATCAGCCCCACAGTATTTTCTGTCATGTACTGTTGTGTGCATGCCTGTGTTTTTTGACAAGCCCTGTGTTGCATATGTCAGACAGTGGGGAGACACTTTCCTTGGTGCTTCCTGAAGTAGTATGTCACTTCCGTGCTTCGCCGTTTGGAGCAGTTCGTTCCCAAGTGAACTGGAATACGTTTGGTTTCACATTGCAAAAAGTTGAAATGGAGCAAAGTTGCAAAACTATTTCAAGTGATCTCGGTTCACTTGGTTTGATGCACATCCTGATGCGCTTACGTGGTTCTCAGAGGTTTCACATATCACTCCAAGCAAACCAAACCGCACTTCAATCCACAGCAAAGGGTCAAACGAACTAGGTGTGGAAGTGCCCTTAAACACAGTGGCGCTGGGGAAATTGACACAGGACAGGAGTGCTTGTCACCTGGAAGAATGTGTTGTGTGACTGTGATGAGATGAACACGTGATACTAACATTACTAAAGAGTTAAAGCACTGCTTCGCATCGTGCCTCATAACGCCTTTAGGGGTGTGATTATCATGTGTCAATTACAGACCCTATCATGTCTTAATAGCTTAATGCTTAAATAAATCAGAAAAACAAAGATTCTACTCATAAAGTAATATTAAACAGAAACAAGTTCCATGCAAGGGATGCCATATATACTGTATAGTTTCTAATATGTGATTATTAATTTTGCTATTGGCTTCCAGACAACCACATTTCATCCTCCTACAATTATTTTTGATTGTTACATCTTTCAAGTTTAAAATCAATACTGTACAACAAATAACGGCAGAGAGGATATACAATTACAAATTCACCTACACCATTCCATAGATAACTAGTTGTTAGATGGACAGTCCTAATTTGCTGCAACATAGAAAGCCACTGTCATTGAAAATGAAATCATATTGCTTGAAAATATCGAAATATTGAAAATATAGTTTGAATGTGTGGATGTACTATAGATTTTTTTTATTCCATTAGGACAACATGTAAACTTAAAAAAAAAAACAACAAAAAAAACATACAAGTGTTGTCTTACAATGGAATCCAACCACCACATTTTAATTAAAAAATACAGGAGTTAAATTAAATGGGCTCACAGTTTGAGCGGTCTTTATTGAGTCTTTATAGTTACACTTTATTGCAGAAACACAAAGATGGTATCAGCAAGACTTGCTGTTTTATAAACATTTTCTTTGTAAATGTTCACTTGCTCTATATATTTTCATATCCAAGGTGATTGAAAATGATGCGTTTCGTTTCATTTTAATCTAACACCATTTAGGCACATATAGCACACTGGGGACATTTATAGTGGTGATGAATTTCAGCAGAAAACTGGATGTTGGGAAAAATAATGCACACAAATAACTGCTGTGAAAGAAGTAAATGTCATGGGAAATAGTAATAGTAGTGGCACACTTCATTATATCCAAAATGTGTTCCTGAAGTGTGGATGACAGGTTTTAATATGAACACTAACCGAAATTATTTTAGGCAGTAAAGTGGTTCCAAGAGAGTGGAGAGAAGGTAGTAATTTTCTTTGACCAAAGGGTGAAAAGAAGAAAAATTTAGACAAAAAGGCAGAGGCTATTTGGTAAGTAATGACTGTATGTGAAAGTGATTTGTCACTAATCTGAATTGCAATGTAAATCAAAGATAAAACTGTGACCAGAAGAGTCTGTCTGTTCCTTTTTCTATTGTCTGTCAATCAGGAGCTTGTTGTTTGTTTGTTTTTTTAGCACTAATACAAGTTTGTACTACTTCTAATAATCCCTTTCCAAGACTGCTGTCGGGTATTTGTTTAGTACAGTACTGGGTGAAATATTTGTATTTTAGGTTTCTGCGGGCTCCCGAGTGGCGCATCCAGAAAAGGCGCTCTGGATGGAGTGCAGGGTGCGCCCTATAGCCTGGAGATCGCAGGTTCGAATCCAGGCTGTCATTGCCGACCATGACCGGGGGTTCCTAGGGGACGACAATTGGCGGCGCCGCCCGGGTAGGGAGGGATTAGGTTGTGCACCAGCGACCCCTGTGGCTGATAGGGCGCCTGTGTGTCTGCAGTGGAGTCACTCAGATCTGTGTTGTCCTCCGGCACTATAAGTCTGGTGGGTTCACTGTGGATCCGCAGTGCGAAAAATTATGGATTGGCAGGAACATCTTTTGGAGGACATGTGTTTCAGCCTCCATTTCTCGAGTCGCCAGCAGGTTGCAGCGGTGAACCGGGATAAAAACAATAATTGGGCATTCCAAATTGGGGAGAAAACCGGGATAAAAACCATTGGCGATGACTACATTTAATAAATAAATAAATAAATAAATAGGTTTCTGCAATGGTGACTGCAAAACTGAACTGGCATTCAATGTGATAACATGTGTTTTGGAGAGAGTTATGCACGGAGACTGTAGTGCTCTGAATAGGACCTATGTATTACAGAGGTGTGGTAGCGTGTTGAAGCTCCCATTATAAACACCAGATCTAAGATATGAACAACTTGAGTTTAAAAGCCGTTCGAAGTATAACCTTCGGTGAACACAGAGTCATCCAGATTGCACTTTTTGAGTTGAAGGCGGTGCCTAAAATAAGTTAATTCCTATGTTTCAGACCATTTTTAATTTGGACACCCATAGTTCAAAAACTGCAAGGTGTAGAAACATGCCGCTCAGCACAGACACGTTCTACGGTCAGGAATCAGGCCTTTTAGCACTAAGAAGTGAAAAAAATGTAATTAAATGAGTGTAGAAGGGTGGTGGGCACTTCACTGACACACACAGGAGACACAAAGGTGATTTGGGAACACCGCACAGGTGCCCAGTTTTATTATGGGAGCGTAATTTCTTTTCAGCCCGCAGAGGGCGCTGTTGTCTGTGGTCTGTCTTACCAGCGATGGTACAGACAGAGCCACGACTATACCGGGAGTGGTACAGAGTACAGGTGCTCAAACACAGGAATAATCAAAAGGCGAAAGGAACAGGGAAAATAAAGCACAATAAACAAAACTACAAAATAAAAGGTGCTGCGCTCGGCAGCTTTCCCCAACCGTCGCTACCCGCACGGCCCGGGTCTCCGTCCTACCCTAGCTGCTCCCTCAGCCTGCTATACAAATGTTTATCGGGGCTGCCCAAGGTTTTCCCCGCTACCGCTAATTCTTTTTCTTTTCTTTTTCTTTTCTTTTTGTTGGGATTTCCGTCCTCGCAGTTCTCGATCCTGGACCAGAGCTTCAGTACGCTTAGTGCGTCTCAGAGGGCAGACCTGAGGGAACAGCAGAATATTATTTTATAGGGCCAGCAATCCCCCCAAGACCCGCCTCTCAGCCACTCAGAGAGAAGGAAAGCCCGCACACCCACTCTCCCACCTCTCCGTGTCACTGCCATGACTGACAGGCGAATACTGACGGGCTGCTGCCCTCTTCCTGCAGCACTTCGAACACATCAGAAGAGTCAGTACAGGTCTCCCCGTTACAATGAGATATTAAGGTTTTAATGTAATCTGGGCATGCACAGTTCATTGAAATCAACCCCCCACCATTAGAACCCTGTATTATAAAAATTCCAAAACCCAATGCACTATCATGAGGTCCCTTTTAGCTGAGCAGTAATCCAGGTCCCCCGAATTAAATAAAGAAAACCATCAAGAGTTCAGTTTATTTATAAAAGGAAACAGTTCCAATGCAGCAAACCACTTTGCAAATATATTTAAAGTGAAATAAATAAATAAAAATAACAAAATAATATAACTCATATACAAATAGATATAAATCAGACATATAAATCAGATGAACAAAAATAACTAACTTTAAAAAAAAAATGTGTATAGATTCTACTATACTTCCCTATAGCCCTAGCTCTGGGATGTCGCAGCAAAGGTCTGTGTCGACTGAGCTCTGGGTAGAACTGACTGCTAGTGGAAATCACTCTTTATACCTGCTTAGCACTGCCCACTTTTACAGGTGCACCTCATTCACTTTAATGAGCTTGTTACCTTAATTGTATAGCACCCTAAATCATAACAGGAAGGCAATACACAGGAAACAACAATACACATAACAAACAACAATTAAAAGACTAATTCAGTTAATTGAATATAAAAATAACCATGAAATAGTTAATGACTTAAACTATACACAAGACCGGCGGCCATCCAGTGCCTCTCTATAACAATATAATAGATGTGTTACTGGAATACTGGTAAGTCTGCAGTATCCTGAAATTATCATGTCTGATTTTAAACAAAAGAAAAGTTATAGGCCTGTGGCAAAGCCCCTTGTGATACCATCCGTCTTGAAACAGTAGGCCTGTACCTGTACATTTTACATAATACAGTATTATAAGTGAAGGGTATAAAACATTAAAATAATGTTAAATCTAATGTTGTGTTGTTGACAGTAACACTAGTGAATATTCACTGACTGGTCTGTTGAACCGCATGTGTAAGACACTATTATATCGTATGATGTTGTCATAAACTCGTTTGATCTCTGCTAATTGAAGCTAATGCAGCGGCCTGAAACCTAGTCTCCTGAAACAAAGTTCCAACCCACAAAGTGGCTTTGTGTTTCCTCAGCTTAAGAGGATCTGTAATCGATTACAGCAGCCTCACGGCTGTAACGTGGGGAGACGTGACTCTGCTGCACAACTTTTAAATTATTATTTGTTTATTTAGCAGACGCCTTTATCCAAGGCGACTTACAGAGTCTAGGGTGTGTGAACTATGCATCAGCTGCAGAGTCACTTACAATTACGTCTCACCCGAAAGACGGAGCACAAGGAGGTTAAGTGACTTGCTCAGGGTCACACAATGAGTCAGTGGATGAGGTGGGATTTGAACCGGGGATCTCCTGGTTACAAGCCCTTTTCTTTAACCACTGGACCACACAGCCTCCTAAATGATTTCAGTGGAGGTGGTAATAATATCCAACATTGTTAAGATCAATTAAATAGACCCTACTGTATCATGCTCATCATTCTGATAAATAATAAAGACATTGCTGCTGTCTGCTCCACAACTGTAAATCAATGCTCCAATCAATGCCCACCATTTTATTTATATATCCATTTATACTTTTGTTACTCTGCTTATGTTTGAATAACCGAATGTTATCAAATCACTGTATCATTTTTTTGCTGTTTAGTATATTTGATGTGTTGTTTTTTGAAAACCAATGAAGCAAGGTATTACACTGTTTCCTGGCATTCAGTGGAGCTTAGTGCAAGAACAGCACAGTTAATTCAACATCATAATATACAACAATATTTCACACAACCAACAAAACAGATGTCTTACTAAATCTACTACGCCGGCTCCAGTTTTGAATTCAATTCAGATTGTTTAAAAAAGTATTCTTGTTTCAAGTGCATTTAAATGCAAATTCAAACACTTGTACATCTTACAAATGCAAATGCAATACAAATGCATGCACACCTCAGTTTCATTTAAATAGAAATGTAAATGCATTTGATAGATTGTCAAAATATATACTGAAATTCATCACCAATAATTGCACCATCAATTCAAACTACTCCCTGTTCTAACAAACTCCTTTAATCATGCTCATCATGTAATTAGTTATGTGCTATGAAATTACTTCAGACACTTGCAAGTTCTCAATTAACCCTGCGATTACTTTAACAATGTATCACTAATAGCTGTATCATTAATTGCACGAGTTGGTTAAAAAAAAAACACGATTTCTTGATTGCATTTAAATGCAAATGCACTTGAACCCAACCCTGAAAACTACCATGTAATATAAATGAGGGGGTAAAGTTTATCAAGTCTAATTGCCTAAGCATTAAAAGTAGAGAAAACGGTTTAAATACATATTGTTCTCTTATCCATGTGTCAGTCATGTTAATTGGCTTCCAATTCTGGTCTTTTTTTCTGTTTTTTAATCACATCACTGATACTTAATTTTAAAAGTTTAAGCAAGCAAGGTGCCTAGCTGCTGAAGACCATTTCAACTCACCTTAGTTCAGTATCCCATATGGGCATATTGCATCATCAATGTGACACAATCGGTAGGAGAGTGAGACTCATTTAATTATTGGTCTCACCTTCAACACCTGTGGGAGCTTCCATGCTACCATGATTAACAAGATGCATTAGCCCAGTTGACACTCGCCTTACATCAGACTAACTTTGTTTTGTCTACACTCACAAACACAAGTGGTTTAACAACAACCTTGCCTCAGAGCACTGGGTTGTAAGATGATTGATATGCAGCACACCTGTCGTTATGGCCCTTTTATTTGATTTCTATTCTATAAACAATCCAGAAAAATTGTAAACCCCTGCACCTTATTAATAACCGTTTAGGATTCTGGTATGCTTTTAACCTACAACCTACTGTGCAAACTAAGGCTATAATAATTTTATACAAATTAGAGCATAAAAGGAAATGTGTGTTATATTTACGTGAGTTTGTGTGAGCATTGTATACAGTGTTAATAGCCTACGCTCAGGACTGGTGATGTGAGTTTTTTTTCTTGTTGTTGTTATGACTTTTGTACCGTGCACGTACAAATTATGTGCAGATAATCATTCACACGTCCAATGGCAGTCTGAGCTGTGACAGTCTAAGGGCTCCATATCCAAGGGCAGTCTGAGCTGTGGCAGTCCGAGTGAGTACAGGTAGAGCGAGGACCTTTTCCAAAACTCTCCCAGTGGCTACTAGAGGCCTCATTCCAACTCTTTACATTAGCTATATTTAAGTAACATTATTAAGGTGGTGTTTTAATTGGGCGATCCACTGTTGTGATTAGTACCAGGTGAGTGTGGTTAAATTGAATATAGGTTGATTTGCAATTTGATTGGTTTCCACACATCTTTTGTAGTTGTGTGATCCAACTGAAGTGCATTGAAACTATTCTATTGCTTAAGTATTGTCTTAGCGCAGTTTAGCAGCTGTTAACACTAGCACCGCCATAGCCACTTTTTGAATGGCTTTTGCAATTCAAATTTAAATATCTCCGCGTATGTGAATATCTCGTGAATGTCCGTTCTTAAGTGTTTCTAAATATTTGAATTAAATACCCATACAGTGTTTCAGCTGCAGAATCGTAAAAATGAATAAGTTCACCCGCCAGGCGAGCAGTTTATGCGGCATATTGAAATCAATACAATATAGCCGACAATTTAGTCTGGGCTTTGTAATAAAATCAAAGTCATTGTGAAATAACGTAGTATAATCTTGTTGAGTGCTTCAAACACTTATGAAAGTCATTCTACACATCATATATTATTATTATTATTATTATTTGCACTACATTTCTCAGGCAGAACGACTGTGCCACCCTGAGTGTGACGGTGCAAGAAAAAAAAGTGCATATTCTAGCTCTCTGCACAGATCAGTGACCATCGGGACTGATGCTAAACGAAAGCCAGAAGTACGGTGTGGATATACTGGATCAAATGGCACGGCTGTATTCTGTCAAAGGTGTTACTCGCAGGTGGCCTGTGGCTGTTTTTTATAATGTTTTGGACCTGCAAGCCATCAACGCTTTGGTTTTGTACAAGGAGTGCACCGGCAACACAATCACTTGGAGGGACTTCATTTTGCAGCTAGCCCTGGAGCTACGCCAGAAACATTTTGATAAGAGACACGAAAGCCAGCTGGTAAATGCCCCTCAACCTTCAGCCAGCGCTGCACCCACTGGCACATGGAACAAAAGACAATGCCAGGTTGGTAAATGCAATAAAAACAGAACATTTGATGTCTGTGCCTGTTGTGAAAAGGCAGTCTGTGGCAAATGCACTGGTACAGTTGAAAAGCGTGTTTTCTGCGTAGAATGTACTTTGAAAGCTGTAATAGAACTCTGAACTGACAGACAGAGCCTTTGAACTGTTTCACTCAAAGCACTTTCACATTGCAGGTTATATTTTTGTTTTATGCTATTTTTATAACTAGTTATTTATATTTTATAATTTTATATGTGCATACAGTTTTTCATGTTTATGTATATGTGCTCTTTTTGAAAAAAATAAGAAAAAAGTTTAATTTTCAATGTAAATATGGTGTTTCTGCTCTGACAATGTTATGTATGGTGTTCATAAATAAAAATATGAAGTTGTATCCGATTGTTTGTTTTTCATTTTCATATCGAAGCCGTTTTAAAATGGAGCCACATATTTTGCGGATGCGGCGGTTGTATGTAGTCCGAAATCTCGGCGGTTCTAGTGTTAACCAGTTCCCTTGCAAAGTGAGGGTGCGAGGAGAGGCTGTTGTAGAAAATCCAAACCTAGCAGCGTTCTGGAAGACGCCAACTACTAGACAGGTCTGTACCCTCCCCCCACCACTCCTGCTCCCACTACTACTGTACCTATCTGTCTCACCTGTCCTGCTATGACTGTCTCTCACATCCCTGTTATTCTGTCCTCTCACTCCCGTCCTCTGTCCTCTCTCCACGGCTGCTCCCCTAACCCCTCTAACCTCATCCCTCTGCCTCTCCCCCCTCACTCTCTCTGGTGCCCTCTGGAAATGTCACTCTTCTGCTAACAAAGCTGTCACTCTTCTGCTAACAAAGCCTCCCACCTGGCTCTCTCCTGAAAACACTAACTCCTGCTGCCCTGTCCTCTCTCCATGTCCTGTCCCATACTCTGCATCTCACTGGACGGGAAGGTGGGACTGGTCTTCTCCTCTCTCCCTCCTTACTCTTTTCTGTCCCCTCTGACCTCTCCTCACTGTCTGTTAACACCTTTGAATTTCACGCTGTCCAACTAACCACTCCCTGCCAACTCCTGCTAATTGTACTGTACCGTCCCCCTGGACCTCTCACTCACTTTCTCAATGAACTTGACTATCTCCTCTGCTCCCTCCCCTCTCTGTCTACCCCAACTGTCCTGTTAGATGATTTCAATATCCATCTCTCCAACCCCACCCACTCTGCCGGATTCTTTCCTCTCCTTCACTCCTTCAACTTCTCTCTCTCTCCATCCCCTCCTACCCATAAAGCTGGCCGTCAACTGGACCTTACCTTCTCCAGGGCCTGCTGCACCTCCACCCTCTCTGTCACCCCTGTGGACCTCTCTGATCACTATTACATCTATTTTTCTCTGTCTCTCCCCTCTCTCCCTACTCCACCTACCCCCACTGTCACCTCCCGCCGTAACCTCCGCTCTCTCTACCCCTTTGTCCTTGCCTCCACCGCTCTCTCTCACCTCCCCTATCAACTCCTTCTCCCAACTCTCTGTAGACTCTGCTAACTCCACCCTCTTCTCCTCCCTCACCTCCTCCCTCGACTCCCTCTGTCCCCTCACCTCCCGACCTGCCCGCCCCTCCCCTCCCCAACCCTGGATCTCCTCTGTGCTCTGCTCGACAAGAACTGAACTGCACTCTTCTGAAAAGAAATGGAAGATAACCAAACTCCCTGCTGCCCTAGACCTCTACCACTCCCTCCTCTTCTTCTTTACTTCTACTCTCTCCTCTGCTAAGTGCTCCTATTTCCAATCTATTATCCAATACTCCACTAACAACCCCCGGAAACTATTCTCTACCTTCTCCCTCTTCAACCTCCTCTATCTCCTCTGACAACTGTCTCTTTATTCTCCTCTAAAATTTCTGATATCCACAAACTCTTCAACACCTCTTCCCTCCCCCCACCCCTCCCGCTCCAACCCCAACACCCTCTTTCTCCCCTACTAACTCACCCTCCTTATCCTCCTTCTCTCCCCTCCCAGACTCTGACCTCTCCTCTATCCTCCAGGGCCACAAAACCACTACGTGCACCCTGGACCCCCTCCCCACTCACCTCTTTCAAGCTGCTGCTTCTGCTCTACTCCCCTTCATCTCCTCCCTTCTCAACACCTCTCTCCTGTCTGGCCTCTTTCCCTCTGCCTTCAAACAAGCCTCTATCAGCCCCCTCCTCAAAAAACCTACCCTTGACACCACCTCCCTCCAGAACTACCATCCTGTTTCCCTCTTACCCTTCCTCTCTAAAACCCTCGAGCGGGCAGTACACCGCCAGCTCTCTGCTTTCTTGTCTAACCACTCTCTGCTCGACCCTCTCCAATCTGGTTTCCACTCTGCCTGTGCTGCCTCTCTCTCCTTTGTCCTAATTCTCCTTGATCTCTCTGCTGTATTTGACACTGTACAGCACTCTGTTCTCGTATCCTCTCTAGCTGACCTGGGAATCATTGGCACTGCTCTGGCCTGGTTCTCTCCGACTGCACCTACTAGGTGACCTGGCACGGCTCAACCTCCACACCTCACCCTCTCTCAACAGGAGTCCCGCAAGGATCAGTCTTGGGTCTTCTCCTGTTCTTTATCTACACCCGCTCCCTGGGCCCCCTCATCACATCCTATGGTTTCTCATTTCTATGCTGGTGATGCTCATCTTCCTCTCCTTCCCCCCCTCTGACCCCACCATCCCCTCCCGTATTTCTACCTGTCTGTCTGCTATCTCCTCCTGGATGCACTCACATTACCTCAAACTCAACCTCTCTAAATCTGACCTCCTTTTCTTCCCCTCCTCATCTTCCCTCTCCTCTGATCTCTCTATCTCCATTCCTCTGGACTCTACCTTGCTCTCTCCCTCCTCCTCAGCCAAGAACCTAAGAGTAACCCTGGACCCCTGCCTCTCCTACTCCCAGCACATCTCCACTCTGGCACGCACTTGCCGATTCTTCCTGAGCAACATCCAAAGAATCCGACCCTTCCTCACCAACTACGCCACCCAGCTCCTGGTCCAGGCCTTGGTACTCTCCCGCCTAGACTACTGCAACTCCCTCCTGGCTGGCCTCCCTGCGTCCGCCACCCGTCCGCTCCAGCTCATCCAGAACTCTGCTGCTAGCCTGGTGTTCTCTCTGCCTCGCTTCTCCCACGCTACTCCACTGCTCCACTCACTCCACTGGCTCCCGATCACCGCTCGCATCCAGTTCAGGAATCTTGTACTCGCCTACCGATGCCTTGACCAGACTGCACCCAGCTACCTGCAGACCCTCCTCTCTCCCTACACCCCCACCCGACCTCTCCGCTCCATCTGCACTAGAAGACTGGCTGTACCTCCTCTACGCTCCCCTGCCTCCACAGCCCGCTCCTTCTTCACCCTCACCCTGCAGTGGTGGAATGACCTTCCTACGGATGTCAGGACTGCCAGTCCCTGACCACCTTCTGGCGCCTCCTCAAGACACACCTCTTCCGACAACACCTGTAAAACTCAACTCTTCCCTTCTGGACAATATAGCATTCTGCCTTTAATGCACTTTAACTTTCACTTATCTGCTCCCTATTTTACTGTATTTAATCATGCACTTAATCCAATCTGTAGTATTTTGTATTTCACTTGCACTTGTATCTAACCCTGACGTAACTATCAACACTGTTATCTGCTCTTGAATTGCCCCGATATCAAATCGTACTGTGTTTTGTATTTGCTCGTATTAGGACTGAAGTCATTGTATTTTGTATCTTGCTCTTAATTGTACTGTAATTCTTGATATGTATTTTATTTTGTATACAACGGTTAGTCACCCTGGGTAAGCGCGTCTGCAAATAAATAAATAAATAAATAAATAAATAATATTATAAAATAACTGTTTTAACCGAGCAATTCTAATGTCTAGTGTCTATTCATGTTTTTCATACCTTTACATCATCTTTAGACTGGCAGATCAAAAGGATGATGTTGCTGGAGTGCAATGCCACTTGGGAGTTGAAACCAGTTCCTTACAGTGTCTACAATCACCTTCAGTCATGAATCCTTTTTCATTTCACATCTTTTGAGTGAACCAACTTTCTACCCCATAGTAAGTGTTACACTTACAATGGCATACAGGTGAGTGTATACAGGGATATTGAGTCTGGAGTTGTTCAATTACATAGGGAAAAGAGATATTACATAATTGTATTTTATTTATCTAAAAATAAAAAGCTTAAAAATCACTTGGTTTGTATTAATGGTATTTCAGTACAAATAATAAAAGATTCATGCATATTTTTAACAAAGCAATTGTCAGTGTTATTGTGATATTATAATCACAGCAATGACACCTGGGTAAGAGAATAATCCATTTTTAAGCCCTTTCCATTCTACCCTTTATAGCTGTAAAAATATAGCTATATTTAAGAAATTAAATATATAGTTTCTGGATTTATACTTTCATATTTTAAGAGACAGCAGCTGCAGCAGCAGCAGGGGGTGGGTGGTGGCCAATGGACTGTGGACTGAGTGTGTTAGTTCTCATTGGTTGTGTTATGTTTGTATCTGTTTGATGTGTTTTCTGCACCTAATTCACATACATGTATTTCCTTGTCTGTCTGAGCCGTATATAGGTAGAGCAGTGGCTTGGTTGGGGTTGTTGTGTGTCATCGGTTTCTGAACTATGTATATTCTGAATACAATCTTTTTCATTACATACAGTTGTGACAACAACCTTTACCAAGATCTGTAACTCACAAAGGAGTTATAATATATCAATTATAAAACTGAAAATTGCCAGGCATCAAACTATCTCCACAAAATAATAGTTCTGAAGTAGAGGGATGGTGCTACATGAGAAGCTCTAGGCATGTTGTTTTTTCAATAGGGATTTCAACATCCTTCTGCTGGATATGACCTTGATGAACACACCCCAGCTTCTGCCTTGATGTCTACAGTTGACAAGTCTAGACTGTTTTCTAGCTCTTGATCAATATCTTTTAGATAGCAAGCTTTATATACAACAAGAAAGATGTTCCAAATAATCATTTAGGAAGGATGGCATATGTTATTTGTAGGAATCGCTTTCATTCAATGCCATGAGTTCCACTGCATTCTACTGTGTTTTTGTCTATGTACCTATTAGCACTATTTTTGTTGAAAACCATCTATTTTACAGCTGCTGTTGATATCATAGCAGATGACAACTATGATTTCAGACTTGTCACATTAATATTCTCTTCTGAAAAAAAGATTAGTACTACTTGAATTTATTAAGTTTCAACGTGTGTTTTATCACGAAGTGCACCTTCACACTATAAAATGTTGTGCTGCTTTTTTGAGAGAGAGATATAGTTTATAATGAAGTATAGCGCTCTTAACCATTGTAAGAACCATCATATGCAATATTGTGAACATTTACATTTACATTTTAATGTCTGGATTCACAGACCCTGATTGGCACACATCTTGGATTTGGACAACCTTACTTGAGGTAACATGAGGTATAAGATTAGTGATAATCAGGACCTGTGACACCAGCAGTAAATGTATGTTTTAATTTAATTTAGATTTATCTTTGGATACAGCCCCTTCTTAGGGCTACTGGAACCTAACCTAACACTGCATTTTAAAAATAGTTTAGCTCTATAATTCCTTAGGATAGCGCCTGCTTGTAATTAATTAGTTATCTTCAAGCTTCAGGCATATTTAGTCAACTAGTCAATTTCAGATGTTTAATATTGTAGTCACGTACTGTTAAATCATATCCATACACATTTTTAATAGTCTCCAGATTAGGGTCCCCCACCCATTAAACAGCCTGGTGTTGCGTGGGCTCTACCAATGCTGTCAGTTTAGAAAAATAGTCTGGTTAGTTAATGTTCATTAAAGGTTTATTTTGTTATTTTTTATGAAGATGCCATTTATATAAGCTTAATTATTTTCAGTCAGTAAAAAATGTAATGGTAGTTACAGTTAGAAAAAATGGAAAGATTGAATTAACTAATGGGACATCAGTTAAGCATTACCCACATATAACCATCATACCATTTTTTTATATATCAAAAGATTTCTTGAAGAAGGAATTTGATTGTTAAGATGTTAATTATTATTATTTTTTTATTGGCTTGCTGACCCTAGGACCGGTGCTCAGTTGCGAAATGGTGCTGATTTAATACATTTGTATATAGAAAAATAATGTGCTACAAGCAACAAGCAACAAGCATTCACCAAAGCATTATTTTTATGTTTCCGACTGCCTTGTGACATTATGTGCTTTTTTCCCCACTATATCACCTGTTGTCTTTTAAAAACACATATAACACTGCAAAGACCTACTTTTATAGAAAGGCATTTTTATGACTGTTTTTATTTTCTGTTTTGTTTGTTTGTAAAGCACTTTGAGATGTTGCTTTTAAAGGCACTATATAAAATAAAGTTTATTATTATTACTGCTTATTGCAAAAGCCGACATCAAGTAGGTCTGCTTTGGAGCAAGACTGCATGTGAGATATCATCGTTAGTCTGTGTGGGCTTTTATGAAATAGCCTGCAAATATATATTGAAGACGCTGGTTGATTCCTGTTCATAAGTGTGAAAGAAGCAAACATGCAATATCTGACAACACCACACTGCTATATTTTATTATATACTACAGGTAACAGAAGACCAGAACATAATTACCTTTATAGATTTTACAAAAAAAATGTATGCAAATTCAGGGGTAGATGTACTAAAGTGTTGCGGCTGTCGCAATAGTCACAAACAAGTCAGAAGTCTAGGGTGACGTACTAAACATGCACAATGTTGTTAACAACTTTTTTATGGGATGCTTTGCAGCAGCAGTTTTTGCATTATACCACTAATTCATATTATTATTAGTAGCCTATAAGCCAAATGTATACTGTCCGTTTTTATTTGTTAGTCAGGGGTGCAGTGCTAAATTGTGCACAATTACAAACCACCTACACATCAATAGAACTAGTGTGTTTCCCATTCCTATAGAGATGTTCTGAATGAGCTGGAGGGGTTAGCGGCACATGTGTGCAGTCTATTGCTCCCAACATGTTGGGGAAACCAGAAATGTGATAGAAATTTGTTTTCAAGGCTTGTAAGTACATCCTGCTTTTAGAGGAAAGTAGGTATTTGGCTGTTTGCCTCAAAAATGCATTAAGCACAACTGGCAATGCATGAGAAAAAGCAGACTGGGAAATGCCAGCAACACTTGCGACATGCTTTCAAAAGTTCTTAACAAATTGATGCAATTGTAAGTATCGCAATTGCCAGCAGCTTTCATACATCTCATTATAATATTTGAGAACCCTCTTTTGCACTATGTCCGCCCCCTTTATGCAGGAACTCCCATAATTGCATATGCATCTACGTTTGAACCGCAAACAGAAACTGCAATGGCAAAGCATTCCCTAAAAAGTCATAAATAGCTTTGCGCTTGCTTAGTACATTTCACCCAAGACTTCCGACTCGTTTGCAGCTGGTTTGTGACAATTGCGACAGACACAACACTTTAGTACACCTACCCCAAAGTGGTCATATTCATGCCCGTATATAGTCATTTTATTTAGGCAGGAATGGGTTAAAGCAATGGTTGCTACTCCTTTAAGTAACGTAATTTACCTTGACTACAGTTTGATTTGTAGGGGAGGAGAAAAAATCACTGCCCCTTATTTGTTCGGGCCCGCTCACTGGAATCAAAATTTCTTTAGACACCTCCAAATTATTATTTTTTTTTATTCAATGAAATCAGTCCTGGTAGCTTAGGAGCAGCGGTTTTAAGACCCACCACTCTTAAGCTAATTAAAATTTACCCCATTCATTTCTAAATACATAAATGTAGTCTGCTACCATCCAACACTGAAGTCAGCCAAACTGAATGCCACGACACTCACCAGTGATGTAGAATTGAACAACAGTCTAGAACAGGTTCATGAATATCAGACTGAATAAATATCTCACAAGTTTAAGCTTTATGGATGAAGCCCACAATATTTCTTTATGTAAGCCAGGCTTCTGAACTTGTGAATCATCTATCATTAGATGCAATGGACAATTACATTTAATGCAGTGATAGACATATTCAGCAAGCAGTTTACCAACAGAAATATTCAATTAAGCACTATGGTTTTAACTTGTGTTTTTCTTCAAACATCCATTACTGGTACATGATATACAGCTGCAGGTGTTCTGAAGTGGAGTTCAAATCAACTTATTTCATCAATCTTGGTTTAGGTACTGAATGTGTTATCCAAATATAACAGATATACAGTACAACTTAATTTTCCAATGGGATACGCATGGCAGTGAGCCATTAGGAGCTGTACATATGTTTATATAAACTGAATACACAAGGGACATACCAATATTACATTTATTTTCAAATTGATAGAACTGAAACAAAGGCACATTTTCATTACAACTTAATAAACTCTCAGCACATGCAGGAATCTTGATTTTTGCTTTTTATCATTCAAAACATTTGCATTGGTAAGGAATTTAAATGATGCCTCCTGAAATTGCAAAATGGTATATGGGCAAACAAGTATTTGAGTTACTTGGTGCTTTATTGTTCACAATTTAGTCAAGCATTGTTTTATCTCCCCTTTGTATCAGGTATGTGTTTGTTGAAACAGGGATTACATTCATTTGCCTGCTGATTACAACTAAATGGATAAAAGCAAAACAAAAGCTGTGAAATAAAAGCTCAAATAATAAAGAGCTCAAATAACAGCACTTGTAAAAAAAAGAAAAGAAAAAAGCTCTGGGGAAAAGGAATATAGCAAGAAAGCTATTGTAAAGGAATAGTAACGAGCAATGATTCCCAAGTCGTACCAAAGCTCTCTTAAAATAACTGCATAGGTGCAGGATGAGCATGCTGTTTCACTCAGTGATAGGGCTGTTCAAAGGAGAATGTATATACTGTAAGAATGTGGTTTTCAAGGAAAAGCTGCAGCCAAATAACCTAACATGTTTAGTTTATAGGGTAGTCTCCTTTTTAAAAACAAATCCTCACATGCCTGTGCATTTATTTCAGGAGAGGTTTTGAAACAATTGTAAATCAATATTTTCCTTATAACACAACCCTGCTTTTCCAGAAGTCTTCCTTGGGTGCCCTGTCCTTGTAAAAGGTGTTCTGTCCCTCACAACACGACAATGGCTGCTGCACTATGTCCCAAGAAATGTTACGTTTATCTGCAAAATCCTTTGACAACAGATTTCTTTTAAAGCATTTACTTTTTTGTTATTTTTCACTGGTCATTTCACAGTTCTTTTTTTGTTTTAATGATTGCTTAGGCATTCTTTTCAAAGATCAATCTAGTTCCAGTTTCTATCATATTTCCAACAAATACCTGACAGAAAGGGGGGGGGGAAAGTCCATTATATGTAGAGATTACAAAATTATGAGCATAAATCGTTTGGTTATTTGTTTATTTTTGTTGCAAATACCACTTGATTTTGCAATTTCAAGCCTAAATTGAATTCCTTACTAACACCTTAGTTTTGAATGATAACAGTGCTAAAGATGACTACATATATTTTGAATGCTTGAAGTGTTTTATAAATTAAAAACTTTTGGCAGTTAACAGATTTATTTTGGTGGTGGGCTCAAACGTGACGGTACACGTACATTTCTAAATATACATATCTTGTATATTTATCTTCTTTGTAATACTGAATTCCTGTATTCTCAGGGTATAATGGGGTTATGGCTTTGTGATGGGCTGAAGGGGATCCAGTCTGCAATTCCACATCAAGATATTAGAGGGCGCTGAGCCAGCTGAGGGTTTCCCTTACCAGGATTCACTGGACTATGATATCCATCACACTTAGTGTTTGCCATCTTGGTGAAGGAAGAAAGCACCAGTGCGTAGGTATACGCTAGTCTATTTAGCCATTATTAGGAACACCTGCCCTCTAGGGTTTTGGTGTTTGGCTGACTACAGGAGCTCTGGGTACTAATGTGAGCGTGCTGTCTTGTCGCTCTCAGTTTTTTTAGTGAGAAGCAGGAGGCGAGAGTGAAGTAGTGAGGGGCGTAACAGGGTGTACTGTGTTTACTTTGTACTTCAGATTAAACAAAAGAGTCATACCTGTGCTGACGGCAGATAAACTGTGACAAAAGTGGATTGTGAACATCTCTATACCACATGATTGTTTCGGGACACTGTTGTCTATTATTTCTTTCAGCACAACCACCCGCCCTCACCTAGCCCTGTTTGTAAATACAGTCACAGACAAAAGTATTTGAGCAGTTAAAAAAAAATTGAAAAAACACAAAGAAAGTGATTTGAATAATTTCTAATTGCTCCTTTGAAAGATATAAAATTAAAGTAGAGATTCAGCTTTATAATAAAACAACACATTATTACATTAGCATTTTGTGTGCTACACTTTGCTTCCCTTACAGCTTGCTGTCTTTTTATGTATTTTGAAACCAGTTACTGGCATCTTTCCGGATATATTTTTGCCCATTCTTCAACACATACAGCTTTGAGTTCTGCAATCGACTTTGGTTTCCTTTTTGCAACAGCAGCCTTCAAGTCAATCCACAACATCTCAATGGTATTCAAGTCTGGAGACTGAGATGGCCAATTCATAACTGTAATCTTCCTTTTTTTCAGAAATTCCTTTGTAGACAGCAGAATGCTTAGGGTCATTATCCTGCTGGAATACAAACTTCCGTCCAATAAGCCTGCTAGTACTGGATAACAAATGAGAGTGCAAAATTTCATGATATTTTGCAGCATTCATTCATCCTACTACACAAAGGTTGCCAGTGCCTGAGGAAGAAAAACAAGCCCATACCATCACACAACCTCCACCATATTTAACACTGGGCATGATTAACTTTTCTTTAAATTGTTTTTCTCCAAACATATTGTTGCTTTCTTGGTGAAAAGATTTATATTTTGGATTCCTCGTCAAAATGTGGTTGAAGAAATCATCAGGCTTTTTCAAGTATTCAGTGGAAAACTCCAATTGCTTTCTTTTGTGTATTGTTTTTAACAAAGGTTTGCATCTTGGTTTTCACCCATGGACATTCATCTTGTTAAGGTATCGTTGAATTGTTCGATCGTGAATACCTGGACCATCTTCTCTCAATTCTTGTGTCAAATCTTTTGTAGTTATCTTTCTTGGTCTTCCACACTGGAGCTAGTTGCAGTAGTTAATGTTCTCCTGTGTTTGTTAGTAATAGCCCACACAGTGCTTTCTTTCTGCTATTTTTCTGGTAGTTTCTACTTTTTCATTTAAGTGTATCACTGCCATTTTGAGATTGCTGCTGTACTCTTTAGTTTTAAAGATTTGTGTTGCTTTTTTAATCACAAATGTCCAATTTATTTTTCAGCACTTGATGATTATGTATTTATTTATTCTATATTTATCATCAGGTGTTGGTTTTCAATCATGACAACTGTCAATAATTAGCAACAAATGGGTTTCATACGGAATATGTTGATTGCCCAAATACTTTTGTCAAAGTATAAAATTTGTTTTTGCATGTTATTTTTCATTTCATGCATGTTATGTAATAATTTGTTGTTTTATTATAAAGCGGAATCTCTACTCTAATTTCTATATTTCAATAGAACAATCATAACAATTATCACTTTCTTTGTGGTTTTACTAATTTTTGTTAACTGTCCAAATACTTTTGTCTGTGACTGTAGTTGTATGCACTTTTTTGTTTCCATTAAAACCCACATTTGACTTGTTTGTTCTCTGCGCTGACACCAGCTTGCCCTCGGCCACCCACAGGCTTGAATTGTAATTTTCACATACAATGTTTATATTGGAACTCATTTTTATATGTATTCTGTCCTTTTCAAATAGTTTAGTTTTACTTTTGATAAACTTTTAAAAGTGTAATGTAGACTGCTGCTGGCTATACATGCACCAGGAGACCTTAGTAATTGCTTTTGGAATGCATATGAGGTTTAAGAGGATTATATGTTACAGAGTTTTGCTGTGCCAGACTTCCTACTATCCTTCAGGGTGTAAGTGACATTTCCTTCAAAAAAATCTTTAGAGCTAAAAAAAAGCTTACTTCAAAATTAAATATGACATCAAATATGTATGTTTCTTAAAACATATAATACCATTTAAGCAGTTATCTAATAATACATATTTTTGGAATAATAATGATGTGATAAAATCCAATATTTCAAGAAAATGATGTTGTGCTTTTTGTGTTTTTATTACCTGCCACGGTAGATTTATCTTTTTGTATGCACCTTCTTATCTGAAAACATCAACTGTGTGTTACAGTATTACCTGTGTTTGAGGCAGATGTGCTCACATACTTTTCACAGGTGTTTCTAGCAGTCTGAATCCCATGTTTTATTCAGATTAATTATGAATGTGGCCTTTCCTGAGTATTCAGGAGGCTGTGTGGTCCAGTGGTTAAAGAAAAGGGCTTGTAACCCAAGGTCCCTGGTTCAAATCCCAGCTCACTCACTGTGTGACTCTGAGCAAGTCACTTAACCTCCTTGTGCTCCATTGTTGTAAGTGACTCTGCAGCTGATGCATAGTTCACACACCCTAGTCTCTGTAAGTTGCCTTGGATAAAGGCATCTACTAAATAAATAAATAAATACATAATAATAGTATTCAGAAAGCACCTACACCTTAGTGACAGTTTTTGACATGTAACACATTATTGTTATAAAAAGAAAGGTTATTATCTGGGACAGATATGATTTATATTTAAATTGTCTGAATCATCAGAATACTTTTGGTGTGCAGAAGCCCTATTGTAAGTGTCTCTGCAGCATAGTTCACCCCTAGTCTCTGTAAGTCGCTTTGGATAAAAGCATCTGCAAAATGACTAATTAAGATGCTTGCAGACATAATTCTAGGGATTATTACAAGAAAAATACTGTAAATGACAAGATGTTCTAATGTGTTTAAGTTAATATAATATGCATTTGAATAGTGTATGAGATTCCAAAAAATTGGAAAAATGTTGTGTAAAACTATTGCACATTTCAAACATATTAATATAGAAACAAGTTGCTACCCTAAAATGATATGTAATAGGACCACACTCAAAGTAACTAACCAATTCCAAAGTGTACTGTAGCGTTTGGTGTATAAAGTCCCTTTTTAATTGTACAGTACAAATGCTTTGAACTTGATCTCATTGACCGGTCTAGTATTAAGACAACAATACCGTTCTCTAAAGATTTTTTGGGGTTGTGGGGCAGTTTAGCTTTCAATTATTTACTGGACTTATGATGAAGACATCACCACAAGATAACTCTTGTGTCAGTTCTGGATATTTTGAAAAAAAGACACCATGCTAAATCCAATATACTAATCTAAAACATAGAACATTCTAAAGTTGCCATTTTTACCATAGCACAGATAGATCAGCCTGGCAGCAAAAAAGGTTCTGTAGTATTCTGAGGCTAGAAGCTGAATAGTTTTTGATGCTTTAGGGCGTCCTGCAACACCATGTCAGCTTTATGTCCAGACATAACAAGATTAGAATGATTAAATAACACAACTGTTTGTTAAGATTCGTGTATTCAATGTAATTTAGTCTATAGAAACCTGTTGTGTCAATTGAAGCATGTCCAAAAAGTGATTGGACAATGTATGTCTTGTGTTTAGAACAAAGTGATGAGAGCAGGATGTACAGTATAATGGACTGCTTCCAATCTATACTGTTTTGAAAGGTTATTTTATCTACTTAAAAAGTAAGGCTAAATAAAACAAAGTAATACATAGTCTGTCAGAGTGTTTGTTGAGCTCAATAATGTTTGTGGTAATTCGTGTTTTATGATAAACACAAAACTGTACCATATCTTGGTTGTTCCATGTGTATACAAAATGATGTGTTTTCTCCATTAGATTAATCTGTTGCATTCTGAATGTGTTTCTATCAATGCACTAGTACTTAAAAGGCTGTAACCCTGAATGTCCAGAATGAATCTAAAAATGTAGTATATATATATATATATATATATATATATATATATATATATATATATATATATATGTAGTAAGCAAAATGCATGCCTTATCAGTATTCAAGGAGAAGTATAGAAATGTGAAGATGACCTTGAGGTAGTATAACAGTCTAAGACACTTCTCATCATATGCAGGCTGAGGCAGCAGAAAGCATTTTGTATCTCTCCCATCACTGAAAACACTGATGCGCTACCATATTAGGTGAGTAGCGAACAGGAATGAGTCATTGAGCAGCAAACTTTGCTGTAGGCAGAATTACTGAGCCTGACTCATTTATGAATATAGCAAGAGAAGATAGAAAGAGACATGTACCAAGCCTTCCATTGTATACTGTATAATGTGACCTGCTATAAAACATATCATGCTTACAGTACCAACAGCTGTCATAAATGAAATGCTGTACATACAGGAAGAGAATGTCACAATGAGGTTAATATCATGTTAATAATATTATGTAGGGCAGTGGCGTATCTTGTGGGGTCACAAAAATTATCCTTGAAGCATAAGATTGCTCCCCTAAATCTCAGTTGAGAATTTATAATAATTTACTCACGGTGGCACAGAAGTTTTCTGCAATTGCTTTTGTTAGTTCATACAGGGAACAGGGAAAAGGGCACATTAACATTGAAATATGAAACTTCACTAACAGAAGGACAGCAAATATTTTTTTAACAAATACTTTGTTTTTAGTCACTTTAAGTAACTCTTGTAAATTCCCAAACACACTATTTTGACTATATTTGACTAACAAATGGTCAAGCAATGACAAGTACAAGTAATGTAATTCAGTGGAGATCGAAATCAATCTGAAGATGTTTATTTCTTAATTTATAACATAGATTCTCAGGATATAAAAACTGGATTAAACACTTTACCCCTAAAAGTATCAATCAATCAATCAATCAATCAATCAATCTTTATTTTATATAGTGCCTTTCATAGTGGACCACCATCACAAGTATAATTATTTGCGATGAGCTGATGCGCTAGGGAGGCAAAAAAAAAAATAAGCTGATCCCAGGAGCCAGCGTTACACTTCAGCCATCAACGCCAGGCAGAAGGATATCTACATCATCATGTGGAAGGAAATGCAAATGGATGGAGACACAGATGGATCACATTAGTTTACTGTAAAGCTATGTCTTAGTTGGTGCTTATCTTGGTGAGAGCCGAGTTCAAAACATCTACTCTTGTGTAATGGAAATCATTACATCTTTCAAATGTATCTTGCACTACTGTAGCATGCATATAAATGTATTATTAATAATCAACTATCTGCAAGTATTCCTGTCCTAATTATTTAAATAATTACTTGTAGACAACATAATTACACTCCATATTATTAACAATAAATTCATCATTACAATGTAAAATGTGTGGTACGCGTCATTAATTTACAACTTGTTTCTGCTTCAAGCTGAACATTTTCATCATCCACAAGGCCTCTGTAATTTATCAATGTTTCCATAAAATCTAGTATAAATCACAAAATAAATGGTTCTCTCTGTGGAGGATTTACATTTTTATAGACCCATTTCACAAGTGGTGTCAGATGTTGACACAGAACTGATCAAGCTTGCTTAGGGTTGAAGACATAAACTTACAAGTTTTTTCTTATTGTTTGTCACAATTGTAAAATTGGTATTGTACCATTTCTAAATATGAAAAACAGTCTATGTACACACAGAAGTGAAACTGGCCACATACACAGAATAAGTTACTCTAGAAACCCTGTGGTAAAGAGCAATTTCACGTTCCTGGAAAAAAAATTGATGAATCATTCAGAACAGAGAGAAAAACAAACAAAAAAAAAAACTCCATTCTTAACAAAAAAAGAGCTATCTTGCATTGCTGATAGAAGGTAAGGAGTGGCAGCATCTTGGTGAAATTTGTAGGAGGAATTTTCAAAGCAGGAATATGGCACAAAGTCACCCAACAGATGAACCGTCTCAGTCTCAGCAAAGATCTATATACACAAGATAGTCAACTCCCCCTTTTTTTCCATCCCCATCGA
Source organism: Acipenser oxyrinchus oxyrinchus (assembly GCA_030684275.1). NCBI lineage: Eukaryota > Metazoa > Chordata > Actinopteri > Acipenseriformes > Acipenseridae > Acipenser > Acipenser oxyrinchus. Next base: position 49,413,614 of record CM060253.1, read on the forward strand.
TGCAGTGCATCATGGGAATCCAGAGTACCGGTGGTGGCTTTTATCCTATCACTAGTCTGCTTCATTTCGTATTCAAAGCTTTCTCATTTGAAAACGATTGCATTTTTTAGCAAGATTCGCCTGGATTTATTTAGAGAAACCCCTCCCTAACACATACGCGTTATTATTTCTACAATCGATGTATTCACTTGGCCTGACAAGAATTCTTTATCGCCGAAGTGCTGTCTGAAACAGGCGCAAGCACCAAGAAAAACACATGACACATACTGCATCATATGACTGCAGGTTAACTTGATTGGAGAGCCGCATAGATGCAATGCAAACAACTCACTCAAACAACACGCCCTAAACCAGTAGAGTATGCTGTTGCACCGCAAGTCAGTACAGCAGCCACATACACGAAATTTCCTAACGAGAAAATACAAATTCCACATTTTACGCCTGGGTTTTCAACATTTACTAGGCAGATTTTGCTAAAAAATGCAATCGTTTTCAAGAGAAAGCTTTGAATAGGAAATGAAGCAGACTTTACATTACAGAGATTAAAGTCGCCACAGGAACTCTTTGGATTCCCATGATGCACCACATTGGCGGGGACAGAAAAAAGGAAGAGTTGACTATCTTGTGTAGATAGAAGATCTTTGCTGAGACTGAGACTGTCCATCTGTTGGCCGACTATGTGCCATATTTCCACTTTGAAAATTCCTCCTACCAATTTCACCAACATGCAGCCAATCCTTACCTTCTATCAGCAATGCAAGGTGCTGGGCGCATGCGCTGTTAAATACTCATCGATTGTTCCCCCAATCAACAGCCTGTCCTGTGACCTCTATGACATATTTTTGATAGTGATTTCACGCTCTATGCAACTCGTAAGTTTGTGAGTTGTACTCATAACTTTGAGTTGTAATCGTAACTTTGTTATTTGTACCCATAGCTTTTCTTGTCGTACTCGTATTTTTGATTTGTACTCTAACTTTTTGATTTGTACTTGTAATTTGTTTTTTGAGTTGTACTTGTATTTTTTATTTGTACTTGCATTTTTGATTTGTACCTGTAATTAAAAGAACAAATTCTTTTTACGCATATGAATATTTTTGACAGTGATCTCCCTCCATACAGCTCAAGGGTATCAGCCTATTTCGTTTCCCACGACACAGCAGTTTTATTCTAGTAGACTCGTCACAGCAATACTGGTATATGGAAGGATGTCTCAAAAAACAACCAACAATAAAACACAATGGTTGAAATAGTTCAGTTGGTCTTTTTCGTGTGCACCATTTACTTACAAAGCAGCCCAGTAAAGATTATCTTCAATACAATGCTGTGCAAAAATCGCTATATCTTAAAATCTATTAAAACATGTAAGTCTTGCTGCTTGCCCTTTGCTTCTCACTTCTGGCTCCGTCCACCCATTTCTCTTCTTGTTTCCTAATGCGCAGGCTTTTCTACTTCTTTTTCTTTTGGGTTAATGGCCACCAAGCTTCTGCCGAAGCTTGCAGCTTGTTCAGAATACTGCCACTCGGCCAATTGAGCACCGCCCCCTGGGAGCTCCCATCCTCGTTCGGCAAAGGAATAGCCTGGACTCGAACTCGCAACGTCCAGACTATAGGGCGCATCCTGCACTCTACGCAAGTGTTTTTACTGGATGCGCCACTCGGGAGCCCCTCCTACTGTTTGTTTTGATTATTGTTATTCTGAGCCCAACACTTTTTGATTTTTTTTTTTTTTTAATTAAGACTGGTTAAATGTCCTTGTTTTCCTAATGAATAAATACATTTCCCTATATACCTGACCATACCCCTATCTATTCTATTACCATCCCCTATACCGTCCCTAAAAAAAATGATTCTGAATATTCAAAGCCCTCAACTCTTCCCCTACCTCTAATCTCACTTCCCTATATCTAGCACATTCAACCATCAGGTGTTCCACAGTTTCCATAACCCCACATCTCATACATAAGCAATTCTCATGCGCTCCAATTCTATAGAAATGTTCATTTAAAGCTGAATGTCCTATAAACAGCCTTATTAGGTTAACTTCCTCCTGTCTATTCCCTCCATACCATCCTTCCCACAAACTGACTTTGTAATTTATATAATTTACGCCCTTTTTTTCCCTATTCCACATATTTTGCCATTCATTCACTAATTTTTTCTATTACGCGCGTTTCTCTAGCTGCCACCAAGCCGACGCATCGCCCAATCCTTACTGGAAATCTTTTTTCTAACTCTAATGCCTGTGGTCAAGGTAATCTGGAAATACTTCAGAGGAAATCTTTTTTCTAACTCTAATGCCTGTGGTCAAGGTAATCTGGAAATACTTCAGAGGCGGGTCAATATGGAGGGAGTCAATCAGGGAATGTAAACAAAACAAAACAAAAAAAAACACTGCATGCTCATCGAAAATCCACACACACAAGTAGTGAAAATAGGAAACATATTTAGAAAATAATCAGTGTAAAATCATTTTTTTTTAAAATACACAACAATATAGTGACAAATAAATCATAACGTGCTCATTAAACAAAATAAATAATAATACTAATAAAGTGCACATGTTAATGGTCTGTATATGAGAACTGACACATTATTTGTATGTGAACCTCTGACGATATTTATTTGGTGTTGAAATTTCTAAAATCTTTAAATGTGTGATGCAGAAAATAATTGAATGGTGGATCAAGATAGAGCCCAGTCTCTATCTGTGCTTTTGGTTGCCTCACCTTGTTGTTACCTGTGTCTGCTTTAGGAACATCGACATCTGCCACATTGGTAAGACTCTTGTTATGTTCATTTTGGAAACATCAGGAGATATTTCCTGTAAAAAGTTAATAAAAAAAAACAGGTTCAAAGAGGTTCACGGAGGAGTGAAAATTGTGTCCCTTGACTGCTCAGAAAGGAATCAATTTGCATACACTTAAACAGTGCTTAAAGATAGTGTATTTCTATTGTGCAGGGCTTAACAAAAAATGTGAAACTCCTATAAATAAATGCCTTGCAGTTAAAAATGATTGAAAGGAGCTGTAAGAACTTGAAAGATCCCTGTAGCACTGACAGTCATTTTAATTACCCTTTCTGAATACCCTGGATGTATAGCTAATTAATCCTTGGGTTAATGTAATAACAGTCCACTAAGATTTAAAATGGCAACAACAATACAACTAAGTACAGAAGGATTGATTTATTGCATTTATATAGTGCTTTTTATACAAATGTATTGCAAAGCACAGTACAGACATAGCAGAAAAAACAAACCACAATACATTTGTATAGCATGTCACACATACAACTGCTATAACTCAGAACAGTGTACACATACAAAGGTATCAATTTTAAAGTTACATTAAAACCCACGAAGAAAGCCATTTTATAAAAGTGTGTTTTTAGTCTTGACTTGAAAAGTGTAACTGTCCCAGCTTCCCTGACAAATGAAGGCAGAGCATTCCATAATTTAGAAGCTCAACAAGAAAAAGCCCTACCTCCCGTGTTGCTTTTGTTGACCCTAGGAATAACCAGCAGCCCTGCATCCTGTGATCTCAGAGTGCGGTTTGGAATATACGGGGTCAGTAACTCCTGCAAATAACTAGGTGCTAACCCATTCAGAGCCTTGTAAATTAACAGCAACATCTTAAAATCAATTCTATACTGCACAGGGAGCCAGTGTAAAGAGGCCAAAACTGGGGTAATATGTTCACTTTTCCTGGTTTTAGTCAGAATTCTAGTGGCGGTATTCTGAACAAGCTGCAAGCGGGATACCACATGTTTTGGACACCAGAATAAAGTGCATTACAATAATCAACTCTAGATTAAACAAAGGCAAGCATTAGTCTCTTGGCATCAGATACTGAAATAATTGGTCTAAGTTTGGCTATATTTCTCAAATGGTAGAAAGATACTTTAGTAACTTCCCTAATATGAGTTTCAAATGAGAGATCAGGATCAAAGATGACCCCCAAACTCTTTAAGGTTAACTGCTTTGAGGTTAATATTTCCATCAGGGTTTCTTTGACATTAAAATGATATTAAAATGTATTTTCACCATTACCCTGAAATGCAAATTATAACTGACAGTCAACACAGCAGCATCATTTGTCATTTTAAGTATTTTAAGATTCCCCTGTGTTCAATGTGAATTATAATTATAATGGAATTTTCAGCAGACCTGGAGAAAAAAACTGTACAAGCTATAGTACTCAGCACCAAAGTAATGGCTCCCGCTGACTTATATTCGTACTGGGGTTAGAATTCGATTGGATTTGTAGTTTTAAAGTTATTTTGTTTTTCTGGTGTGTGTATTCGAGTGTTTGAAAGGTGTCGTTTTTTCACTCACGTCTGCGCAGAAAGACATGCACCCTTAACCAAGGTGCTGTGTGAGAATCCTGCATGCTAAAATGCAATGCGGTCCTGTCGGTGGGGGATATCGGTTCTCTGCATCCGCCCTCCTGGAACTCATTTTGATATATATAGTCTGAAGGTAGAGTCTCTACAGCAATACAAAAGTACAAAAATATCTTTGAGCCAAACATTCTGTTTTAATGGCTTACCAAAAAAGTTTCCATAGGGACATTCATAGCCACACTCTCAACAATTTTCTTCTTCGAAAGGATTCAATGCGTAACCCCTGCTGATTTACATTAAAAAATTGTCTTTATTTGTTAAAAACATGGTGATAAAACAAACAAACAAACAAACAACATGTTTCAACACCTAACGTGTCTTCATCAACGTGTAGCCAGGTATCTATTCTTCTATAAGCTCATTATGCCTTTGCACGGAAATACCTTAACCTTCATCAATCTGAGGAGCAATATTAACCTTTTCAGTTTAAAACTTTTCCCGATATGAGAAGCACTGCACTTGTGTTTCTTAACTTTTTCTGACAGGTGTTTTAAATCTTTGATTTCGGTTCTGGTCCAAGCTTGTTTCCCCTCCAAACACTAGGCTATACATGGAAAATGCATGTTTTTTTGTTTTTTTTTGCTTTACTTTGCTCACCGTCAGCAAATCCTTCTTGTCAAACCATGACACACAAAAGCTTTGGTTTTGTTTCTTGTCAATTTGTGTAATTGTAATATCCCGGGGCTGGTGTACACCCAGCCTTTTAACCTCCAACTTATCTTCTATTGACATAGAAATAAAGGCTTCTGAAGCAAATTGTCAACGCAATTCATTGTACCAGCCATTTACAAACATACTTCACACTCGCTGAATAACTGAGTAATTGGCAGGTTGAAGGGTTACATCGGTAGTTTCTGTAAATACGTGGGTAATCTTCAGCTGTCAGAGATTAGCCACACTTGATTCCTGGTGTGCTTCGCATGAACAGCATTGCGAGCCCTGACTGATGAATTGATGAATGCAGAGCAAGTCGAACAATACTGCGGGCTAACCCTCTCCAGTCTGATTATGACGCAGACCAAGGAATGTCAACAACGTATGACCGCAAGAGGGCGCACCTTTGTTTTGAATTTAAACAAGAGACTGAATGAAATTAATTGATGAGAGAAACTAACAATGAATACTAAGCTCAGTAAGTGAATGTGCTGGAATATGTCCCTGGAGTGGCTTAGCTCTTTCAGCCCTTAATGACCAGCCACCACTGCATATATATATATATATATATATATATATATATATATATATATATATATATATATATATATATATATATATATATATGCATTGTCTTATTCTAATTTATACACCCAGACATCCAAGACAGTTAAAACACTTTTATTGACAAACATGTTTTTTTCACCCCAATATATTAAACATAAAAAAGGGAGAGTTTTGAACATAATTCCCTGGCAGAATGACACTCTGTGGAGCTGTTTCAGTGAAGCTGGCATCCGTCTCTCTCGCTCTCTATGTTAAACACTAACTCACTCCCATTCGCTCATCCAACATCTTTACGAAGACAGGCACAGAAACAGACAGCTCATATACATACAATTAATTAACAACATTTAAGCACTATCTCCACTTGTGTTCTAAACTTAATGGTTGCTATAAACTAACTCCCTTTACTTAAACATTATAGTGGCACTAATCAATGACAATATGTCTGATTCTTTTAAGAGTTATTGTTTAAATGGGCACAAAGGTTCTTTTAGGAGCCAACATATATATTTAGCTCAAAGAGCCAGCTGCCCTATATATATATATATATATATATATATATATATATATATATATATATATATATATTTAAATCAGCCACCATTCACCCCAAAAACCTTTGGTGGATGAATTGGGACAGAAATCTGTACTGGGAGGCCCGCAACATGAAATTAATTCCAGGAGGACACCTGCAAAGAGCCAATAACCCCCGCTGATGAGAGATTTCCAGCACCTACTCAGCTGTGTTACAAGCAAAGCAGATAGCCAGACTTTGATTTGAGAAAACCTTATTGACTCAATCTGTTAAGGCTGTCAAATGCCAGTATGACACACCGCCTTTCTGAGGCAAACAATCGCTCGCTTCATCATAAGTAATGTCTATGCAGTTATTTATACACACTATTTAGACTGGTTTAAAATTACTAAACGCAGCTTCAACACTGCCGTTAATTATTAGAGGATATTGTGTATCTGAGCTTTCTGAACCTGTTTACGCACCGTCGCTGCCTGCCATCTTTCTTTTTCTTAATATTTTGTATTCATTTTCAATAAATACCAACCATGACATCAATATTAAAATACTAAAAGTAGTTCATTCTTATAAACATTCAAAATATGTTGAAAAAAACTTTTCCTAACTTTTTGTGGCTTCAAGCTTAAACTATAACTATGTTTAACAAAGCAATGAATATTACCATTCTGCTAAAATGGAAGCATAGACACCTACCATCGTCTTCAATCAATTATTGGTGCTTTTTCCAATTGAGCTTTACCGGTTAAAGTACAATTGATCTGATTTGTTGTCAAAATACAAGTCTTTAAAACATGTTTTTTTAAAAGTTGCCATAATGATACTTCTGTAAAGTGATGCTTCTGTAAAGTGTATGATCATTCCAATCCATATTTGTCATTTTAAGCCATCAATGTTCGCAACACAATACAATGATTAAGTAGTCTTGGCCGTGGACCTATAGTAAGATCTATTGATTTAATGTCCTACTTTATAAATGTATTGTTTATACAAAGTATTTTCAATAAAGCATTCAATCTTTTTTGTATTGATTTCTGAAACTGTAGATCCAATAGAATACTACTTTTTTAGTCTCAGAAGGAAATCTTGAAAACGAGATCAGAAAATGGTTTCCATTTGCTGTTTGTGATGTGTTTTTTTCTTCACATGCTGCTTGTATTTTAAATGTTTTTCTTCTTTACAGTTTACACATGGAGGGCTAGGGAGGTGGGGTCACAAGGAAGGTGGTTGTCAATTTCATGTTTAACAAGAATTTTTCTAGATTTAAAAAAGAAAAAAAAAAAGATTTTGTATAATACCAGGGTGGAATATTATCAGTCCTGTTGAAAAATGTTACCATTAGGAAGTTTTGCTGCTGATCCAGGACTGAACGAAGCAGAGCGGCTTCACATAACCTTATATATTGCTGTACTGTAAGGGTTTGGATAAATGATTAAAACACATATAGTACCTGTGCCACGTTAATTGGGAAAATTTAGATTCAATGCATAAAAGTAAGTTAATGAAGAACATTAGGTGTGATATTTTCAGTTAACCCGTTTGAAGCCTCCTTCGGCCATGTTCAGTTTCATGCTATGTGACCCATCTTATACCTTGTTTACACCTGCACACCCGAGCTGAGCCGGTGCCCGAGTAGAGCCAGCCTGGTACGGCTTGGGTAGCTTGAGTTGCGTTTACACTAGAGAAAGGCGAGCCGAGCTGAGAGACGTCACGCATAATGAACGTGCTGAGTCGATTCAATGAAATCGCACAGACTGCAAAAATAGAACTAAGCATTAATTTAATAAAATATTTTTTTATTTTTTTATCATGGACTTTTTTTTATTATTGAGGAGAAGTACTGAAAATGCACGTGTGTGATGGTGGTGGTGGTGTGTGTGTGTGTGGGTGGGTGTTCAAACTGTAAACAACTTATCAGTGTAACTTCCGTTTCTGTCTGTCCCTTTTGATACAGTATCTGAACTGAAGAAAAGCTGTGCTGGCACTTTATAACACAGACAACTTATTCAACATTTGTTTTATAACTAAATAAATATTAGGTCTATTACGTGGTTATCTTTCCTAATGTATTTACTTTTTTGCTGCGAGAGGAGCTGCAGCTTTCTCCGGGAGACAAGACGCTTCAGCTCCCCTCCGGCAGCCAAACCTGGAGCAAGCCCATTCCCTCTTCCCTTCTCCTGACCCGCTCTCCTTCTCGCACTTTGTTGGTTTGGATGTCTGTCGCTTCGAACTGAACTCCCGACCGCCGTTTAGTCAGGCTATTTATAGCTTAAAAACTGCTGATTTAAAATGATCCTGGAGTGGGAAAGATACCTTTTCTTTTTTTTGTAAAAAATATAGCGTTGATTACATTGTGCTTTATGCATGGTTAATTCACGGAAAGTTACATTTTTGATTCACTGTATGCATATTACAGAGGGAGTTATTTTATTTTAGTATTTTAGTCAGATGTGTGTTGTTACGTGTCCCGCGGCGTTAAGGTAAGGAGTTAAGAAAACATTTACCGGTTGTGGTCCTGGGGGTTGCCACTTTTTCTTGTAATGACGCTTTAGCGTGATGATGAAATGCAGTAACCCCGCCCACAGCCTTCTTCGGCCCCGAGCCAGATTCAGATATGTTGCAGGGCTGGAGTTTCACGTCTTGGTTCCGGCTTGGCTCAGGTATTTGCTACTGTAAACGGGGTATTAGCTGTGTAACTATGCCATTCTGCCATTAAACCGCACCAAACTTCGTATAGAGACAGTCTAGCCCTTTGTGAACCTGACCGACTTATCTCTGTTTACTGACAGCTTGACTGACAGGCTGTTTGCTTTGAAGAGAGTGGCTTTGATTGGTGTAGCAGCAGTCACTCTCTCATATTCCCAGATTGCCTGCACTCGGCCCAACAAAAACTTTTTATTTCGATCTTCTATTTCAAAGGACAATGAAAACACCTATTGTTTAATAATGTAAAACATAAAACTGATGTAGTCCTTCCCCTTTTGCTGGCTTCCTGATCACCATTCTTTTATCTATGCAATGTTTGGACTCTGAGACTTTCCAATGTCATGTCTACCATTGGTAACTGCATAATTGACAATCCAGCAGCTGTTGCCTGGAACTTTGAAATATAGGGAAATACATGATAAAATGGGACCTATCAAGGTCTATCAAAAACAAACATTCTGCTCAGAAGCCTACGTAATGATTCATGCATATTAACAACTACGCCTTCCTACATGTTATTTGTTAATATGTTATTTGTTTATTGATGCTACATAGTGTTGGGCATGTTATTGAAAAAAGTAACTTCTTACTCGTTTCATCAGAAAAACTAATATAATGACCTTACTTATTGATTAATAAAAAAGTAGCGCGTTATATTACCCGTTATGTTACTTGTTATATTTTTTTTTCTTGTCTTGTCCTGCAAAACAGTTGTTGTGACTATTGTTTACTATTTAACTGTGTCTGGTAATTCATTTATTAAATGTTTTTAATTTTTTTGTAGTATAGCAAACAAACAACTCTTAATAATGTACTGGATCATTACAATACATGCGACTTATGCGCAAGTCATAAAGAGTGAAAAAAAAAGAAACAAGCTACATAAAGGCTTTTTATAAGAGAATAGCGAGCGTTATTTTGGGGGAAAAACTGGCAATGTCTGTAAACACTGTGTTAGATAAATTACAGAACATAATAGATACACATGTATTTTTTTTTTTTTTTTTTTTTTTAATTTAGTCGTCAGCCAATTTTTACCCGGTTTTCTCCCCAATTTAGTATTCCCAATTATTATCTGTATCCTCGGCTCACCGCTCGCAACCCCCCCGCCGACTCGGGAAACGGTGGCTGGAACACGAGTCCTCCGAAACGTGCTCCTGCCAAGCCGTCATTTTTCGCACTGCAGATCCACAGCAATGCTACCAGACCTATAGTGCCGGAGGACAACACAGATCTGGCGGCTCCACTGCAGAAACACAGGCGCCCTATCGGCCACAGGGGTCACTGATGCGCGATGAGCCGTGGATTCCCCTGCCGACCTAAGCCCTCCCTACCCGGGTGGCGCTCAGCCAATGTCGCCGCCCCTTGGAACTCCTGGTCACGGTCGGCTGTGACATAGCCTGGATTCGAACCTGCGATCTCCAGGCTATAGGGCACATCCTGCACTCTGCGCGGAGCGCCTTTACTGGATGCGCCACTCGGAAGCCCTACACATGTATTTTGTAGATGCATACTATGCATCAATTATACTGTAATATTTTTCGTATGCATGCAATCTGAGTTCTTCAAAATGTACATTACCAAACTATTTTAAACGTTTTGTTTATAAATCTAAGTAGTCTTGGTTGTATCGCATCAAATGGAGCTTAGATTACTGATGAAGAAGCTGTTTATGTACCTGTCGGGGTCTCTGTTATGACTTTATTAAGCTCTGTACTCAACCCAGTTGATCCTGATTGTGCGCACGCATGCAATGAAAGCTGTGTTCAGGGTTTCCATGTGTATAGGGAAATAGTAGTTACTGCCATAAGCCGAGTTTTTAGTGTTTCAGTTAGACGTTGTGTCGTGCTGACTGATAATTCAATAAAGAGCAGTTCACATTTACAGTTACAACTGAACTGAAATGTACTTTGGCTTTAAAAAAAGAAAAGTCCACCAATGTAGGTGCACAACAGAGAAAAGGTAACGAGACAAGCGTATTTATTTTTTTGCAGAAAATAACTGTAATATTATTTATTTCTTAGCCAACGCCCTTATCCAGGGCAACTTACAATTGTTACAAGATATTGCATTATTTGTACATACATATTTTTACAATTACCCATTTATACAGTTGGGTTTTTACTGGAGCAATCTAGATAAAGTACCTTGCTCAAGGGTACAGCAGCAGCGTCCCCCAGCTGGGATTGAACCCACAACCCTCCGGTCAAGAGTCCAGAGCCCTAACCACTACTCCCCACTACTCCCATTAAAAATCTAGAGTGTTACATTACCTCGCTATTGACAAAAGTAATATTATTCCACAGTTTACCCCAACTGATGCTACCTGCTACAGGGAATCCATGTGAACGAGAATGTTTATTTTGAATTTATTTGAATTTTTTTTTTTTTTGTTTAATAAACATTGACCCTGGGGATTTGTGTAAGGCTACTGTTCCACTGGTCCAAGTTATGTAATACTTGGTATGCACATCAATAAGTCCTTCCGAATAACGTGTGGAGAAATCTAGCATTAGAAATCATTTTCATATTTAAAGCTGCCGTGTGAATACTTTTGATAAAGTGTGATTCACGTAAACATTCATTGGGTTCCTTCTTTTGGAATTTGCGTGTTTCAAACTCCACACAAGAATATATTCTCTTAAAAAAATATGTCATCTGGAATACATTATTTCACACCAATATGGGTTTCAATTAATTGTATATTATTTAATTTTTTTTTATTCAGACCAGCATTCAAATGTATGAAGCTGGTAGGATCGTGCAGCCTGTACAGCACCTGTGCATTTTCAATTTGGAGACATCCTAAAAGCTGTATTGAAAAGATGTGATTCATGCCTAAACTTTATTGATCCAGTGAAAAGTTCATCCTTTCTATTGATGTGCTGGATAAGCAAACTTCTCAATTTATAACAATGTTAATATAAAAATGTCTAAATATGGCATTAACAAATGGTGTTATGACAACAAAGAGCAGTGTTTTGTTAATTAAAATCAGAGCAATGGCAATTGCTAGGGCTATCATTTTCTTAAAGGGAATGTCAGTCGCTCCTGATTTGCTAGCCTCTTCTGACTCCCACTCCAGCACAAAGGTAAAGCACTTTGCCCTTACGTTTGCTCTTTACCACGTTTCCTCAAAATCACTCATTGTCTTCTTTTTCCAGGCCAAAAACATAAACATATAAACAATCTCATTTGTATTCTACACCCACACTGAAGGACATAATTAATGTACTGTACATCTTTCTTGTCTGATCCATTATGACTAGACTGTTGGCACATAGATTTGCCAATATAATTAAAAAAAGAAAAAAGAACACTGAATGTGTGATGGGATTTATTAGCAAAGCAGCATTTTACTAATACAGGCAAATCTACATTAAAGCTGATATAAAATAAATCAGAGCTTTATAATTTAATTTCAACACATATAATTAAAGCAGGATATATCAATCTTGATTGATTTAAATGGACATTCATTGTCACAGCTATTAGCACAATCATGTCACAATTGACTGTCAGCTCTTAAAGAATAGATCTGGCATGATTAATTTAATCTATCAAAAGGTGAACTATGGTATGTCTATTGAAATTAAATATGCTTTTACTGTTTATATTACATTTAATTTCAACCTGCATGATGAACAGCCTATGGTTATTTCTGTAAAGAACAACCTAAAAATATATGTACATATCAATGTGGTACAGTCGGTGTCGCTTAATCGGGACGTCTTGGGAAACGGCTGTCCCAATTAAATGAGAGGCATTTCAGACAACCCTAGTCAATGTTCAATACATAATTTAAAATGCGAGTCATTTTTTTATTTTTTATTCCTAAACAAAAAAGGCGAAACACCTGCGATGTTGACATGCCAACTTTCTTTGCAACAGCAGCCTAAGAAACCACAGGAGACTCCAGCTCCTTCAAGAGTTCAACGTGGTTTATGCAATTTTATGCAAGCCACAGCGTAATCACGTACTCCCTGTACTGTGCTCCTGCCTTGCTCTGAAAAGCGATACAATATTGCAAATGCTAATTTTAAAATCCTGGTTGGTTAAATATAACTATATTTAATGGAGCAGACCTTGTTGGACCGGTAATTACTTTTGCAGACATTTTCATGATTGAAAAGACCCAGATAAGGTAAGGTTTTATCAGCCAGCACATTTTGTTCAACAGTCAGAAGAAAAAAAAAACTACAAACAAAAAAAGAAAACTATTCAATCAATCAATCAATCTTTATTTGATATACCACCTTTCACAGTGGAGCAGCATCACAAAGCTCTTTACAAGATGCAGTAAAAAAAAACAACAATGCATAATACATTAAATACAGGCTAGGATGTGAAAAGAAAATTCTAAAACATTGTGGATGCATAAAAAAATAAAAGTAGCAACGACACAACAGCTGATAACAGATATCAGGCTTAAAAAGCATGGAAAGCAAGAGAGAACAAGTGGGTCTTGAGAGTTGATTTAAAGCGAGCGACGGTGGGAACATCATGCACCAAAGCTAGGAGAGAGTTCCAAAGAGTCGGAGCCATGAAGCTAAACGAGAGTTCTCCAAGTGTGGTGCACTTATGCTTGGGGATAACAAGCAGGCCAGAATCGGAGGACCTCAGCTTGCAGGCAGGGACATAGCGGGTCAGCGGGTTGAGGAGGTACTCAGGACCTGTGTGGTGAAGGGCATTATAGATGAGCAGGATAATTTTGAAAGTAATCCTGAACTTTACAGATATACTGTATGTACGCGTAACTGTGACATATGTATTCAGATTCTAATACTCTGGTCTGAGTCAAGCAATGTGTTTTTTTTATTTTTTTAATTTTTTTATTTTTACCACATTTTTCAATTTACTTGGGAAAGCTGTTCTCTAACTGCTCTAATTAAAAAATGTGTCAGATATGGACAGTAGGACCGACACATCTTATATCCCTTCTTATACTATTCAAAAATACTTTAGTTTGTGCCTAAAAACTTGATTTAAATAAGTTTTGTTTACTAAAAATAGAAAGAAAAAAACCCCCCAGCAATGTTGAAACAGAATGCAAAAAGATTTCAGGCTTCGTATTTTGGTGTGTTTTGATAGAGGCGCTATAGGGGGTGTGTCAATAAAATACAATGGATTGCATTTCCAGGCTGATCAACTCAAATTTACCATGGCACTTGTTTCAGTTTGCTAAATATGTCAGCTTATTCATGAATGATGGTCGCTTAATTCAATAAAACCAATAACTCTGTAAAACATGTCATTGTTATTCATGAGCTGATGCTCAATTTTGTCATGAAATATCTCCGTTTACAGTTCTGCCTGGCGTTTGATGATTTTAACTCACAAGCTATTCCAACATCCTCCACAATGAAGTTATGACCTGTTCATTGATCTTACATAAATATGTATTTGTGTGATGTAAATATAGATTACATGACATGAAGTAACAACTGGCATTACTATGACAACCTTTGTCCAATTTCAGAATGACTGGGTGAATTGCATTGTCCCATTAAGCAGATGCAGATCTTAATATGAATGTATATTTAATCAGTCTTTATTTTTATTAACATATACTGCACTTGTTAAACAAACAGAATACAATGCATCTGGATACTGTGTACCTATGAATGTACTTCACAATTCCACAATGAAAATCTAATTTGATTTTAGTTTAATACATAAAGCTGTTCTGTAAATAACAGATTATTTTTATCAGCCTGGGTTTATGCAGTAATTAACCTGTATATTTTAGGTAGTTCAGAGTATCAAGAAATTATAATGATCCTCTCTTCTTCTGCTGAGTGTGTGTAGGGTGGGGGGGCCACTGCCTGTTTGATCTAGGGTGATCAGACATCCCGATTAAACTAAATATCATGTTTACAAAAAAAAAAGCAAAAAGTTTGTATGGTTTCTGAAGTACTTTATAATTTTCCCAAGAGTGTTCTGAAAAAAAGACACCAAAAATGGATTTTTAGTAAATATTTATAGGAAGAGAGTCCTGGGGGAGTATCCCACTGACAACGCTTGATCCTTAAAGGGGTTAAACAGTGTGAAAAGTGCTGCTGCCAGACTAGAAAGGACATTCAGAAAAAGATGCTATAACAGTGCCAGATTTGGTGTTTTACAAACTGCCTCTCTTGTTTTAATTTGTCATGATAACAAAAAATGATGATTACAATTCACCGTTGTTGATTACAACAAACATTCTATTCCATGGGGCAATTCTTTTTCTATTCCTTAACAAGGTAGTTAGATAGGGAACAGGATCAGAATCTTTAACAGGAATGTTTACAGAATCATTACATAAACTTTTAAGGTTAAATTCCAAAGACTCTAAAGAACATTTTTGTATAATAATTACTCCGATCTTCAATAACTTTAATACAACATTCTAGTTTAAAACAGAAAAAAATGGTCCTTTTAAAACAATAGAAGTTATCAGAGGTAAACACTTTCAAAATAAAAGTTCTGCAAAATAAACTGATAAAGACATTAGCCAAAACATTTGTCAACTTCCATCTCCCTTGCAAGAATTGCAATCTTCTGCAAATGTCGGTATATTAGTGGATAACTGACAGCCAGCACAGAAAAATATATATTGTTCAATAATATACCAGTATTACCAAATTGCAACCCCTGCAGCGAACAAAAAGTAAGGAATATACTGGTAGGTATATTTTCATTAATATTAAAAGTATTAAAAATAAAACAAGTAGATATTTTATATTTATAGTGCACATTAATAGGACCGGACCGTGGCAACAGGACTTTACATTGTCCTTTTCATGTATGTGGTCATTTGAAAAAATTAGAAATCACCTCCATGACACCCATCTGAGGGCCAGAAGATCCATTGTTGCAGTTCCTCTCAGAAACAGACACATTTATCCTTGTATTCACTGAAGCTTAATCAGTCATTGGCCCATGCAAAAGTTATGTTCTCTTATGAATTAAATTTTGAATTCAACTTCAGGGATGGTCGTGCCCAAAATCTGACATTGTGTTTTAACCCCTATATTTTGCACAGTAATATGTATATCTATATATCAGTCCTGTTAAATTCACAATTACAAAAGAAACATGGAAGAAGAAACTGTAACAGTCCTTAAAAAAGGTTTTAAAGAGGGCATTTGAACAAAGGAAGAATGTCTTTGAAAATGATCATGCCTGATACTACTACTATCGAGCTGTCGTTTTGATATATTGTTTTTTTCTGTGAATCTTTGTTTTATTTTACACTTTATGGTAATTCATTTCTAAAGTTGCAAATGATAATACATCAAAAGGACAGCAATAAACAGAGGGGTGGTGTTCTGTAAAAACTCAAATTTTGTAACAAAGTGTGCTTTTTTGGTAATACTAAAAATCTAAAATAATAAAGATTAACACTTGATTTTGCAGACAGCAAGTAGCACTAATCACAACCTTTTGTTTAATGTCCTTAAAGTGTTCATACAAGTAACATTATCTGCACAACAGTGTCAAACAGTGATTCTTAACTGTTAATAATGTAAGTGAATTTAGTGCATGAAATATTTTTTGATAAATCGTGTTTGTAACCAAGCCAATACTCTTATACAGAGACAACACATCTCTAGTATAAAATAAAACAGCTAATGATAACCTTGGCATGAAACAGATGGTACACTACATTTAATATATTATTTCAAAGAAACTAAGCACCCCATATTTTTAGAGAGCCAGGTCCAGGTGTTTGGAAAAAATCTTTTTTTATTGAATCTGACAAGACTTGCATGGCATAATACCTGCTAATGCTATGGTAATATTCCTCTTACTGTAGATATTCTGGACTGGGGTGAACAGTTGACCCTTCCAGGCCTGGTCTTTGTTCCAAACCTATTCTAAATGGTTTAATTGAAACAATCAAACCTCCTTCCAGACCATATGTAGTTAATTGTATCATTATACCTGTTAAACCTGGAGTGGAATGCCCCTCCAGGACTGTGATTTGACACGTTTGTTCTGGACTAATACTCTTCACTATTAGTCATCTCTTTGTATTTAGGTCTCTCTTTGCATTAGTGCTCACACTATTGAGATTTACCTGTCCTGGCTCTCTGGGCACAAAGTGAATAAACTAAACTTAATAATCAAAATTGTTTATATTGCAGTATTGCTGTACTTATGTAAAAAAAAAAATCATAGTATAATGAAAAAAAAGAAACTTTATTTATAACTCAGCAATACAAAAATAAATGCATATCTCTTACCAGTGATTACCACATTTTACCTATTGAACTGTTTTACAGTTTATTTGTACAGAACAGGGTATATTATCTGTGTACAAAAATATGTTTTTAATGAATTGAGCTTTGTGTATGTAATTTCAGAAAGAAAAATTTAAATAAACTTTATGATTACATATGCATTAAATAGCAATTACACTGTAACTAAGGCCCAGACCAAATCAAAACTTTGACAACCCGCTAAATCACACTCATAAAAAGAAAACGCTATTAAATACAGTTTTGTTAAGTGTGATTAGCGGGTTGTCAAAGTTTTGATTTGGTCCGGGCCTAAATAAATACGTAAAATATTGCCAAATGGCTGCTATGATGCCTCACTCGTCTAGGGAGCCAACTCATTTGGGAGAGTTTCTATGTAAAAGGCCAATTAAACTTTGGCTTGTAAACATTTTTTTTTAGATTCACTTTTCATTTTTCTCTTAACAACTGTGGCAAGGGAAAGAAAGCATGGAATGGGTATGTAAATGCTTTTGCTGTCATGTTCACCATAGCCAGAGTTATCAAATCTATCTTGAAGTCTGAGGGGAATGCAAAACCTATCAAAGACAGATGTAAGATATCTGTTAAGGGTCAGTCTTCTACCGTAGAATTAATTTCCAACAAATTGCTGTGTATGACATCCAGTCCCTCAGCTTTGTCAGGCCTACTTTATTAAATATTAATAAGAAACATCTGCTACAAATCAAGGTGTATATTCCGGTAGCTCTTCCATTCTGAATGCAGGCTATCGCTCCAAGCAATTCGCCACATTTTAGGCCTGCTTTTCAGTCACATAGTTGAACGCACAAAAGCACCTTAAACCGCAAATGCGAACGGGGTTACAGACCAAAATCTGAGGCAGCCCTAGGCCAGCCCAGTAGTGTAAACGGGGTCTTAGTTTTTACAACATTGGAACAAAAAAAGAATAGTTTGTCTTTAACTGGCATGCTTATCAAGGATCTGTTTTAAATTAACCAACTGATATTTGTTTTGTATGATAAAATTGCAATGATAATATTTTGAGCCTCTGACCTCAAATAAAAAAAACATACAAAGGCAGATTGCATTGTAAAATTAACATATGATTTATTTTGTTCCTTAGAGCAGTGGTTCTCAAACCTGGGGTCGGGTGTCTATGCGATTACTTCCCATAGGCCTATACAACTCTAGGAAGTTTATAGGTTTCTATGTGTGCTCCATAATAACCATGACCTTATCTGCACTCACTAAAGAGTTATAAGCAAGTTTTGCATTTCACCTTTTTGATAGAGCATATATGGGTTCATATATGTGTTTCAAAAGTAATTGAAATAGTTTTTGCTGACCAACTTTATGACCATCTCAGCAGTAATGACTTGCTGGAAAAATTTAAATCTGTTTTTTATTCCAGTCATAGTACTGGGACTGCTTTAGTGAGAGTTTGCAATGATCTTTATGTGGCTACAGACTGGAATGCTTTCAATTCTAGTTTTGTTAGATGTCTCTGCACCATTTGATACCATTGATCATGAGATTCTGTTAAATCGCCTGCAGTCTCATGTTGATCTTTCTGGGAAAGTTCTAGATTGGTTTGTTTCCTATTTATCTCATCATCGCCAATTTATCTCACTGGGCAACTGAACCTTTGAAATAGGTACTAAACAGTTTGGCATTCCTCAGGGCTCTGTTTCGGGCCCTTTGTTGTTCAGTGTATACAACTTATCTCTTGAGGACATTATTAGAAAATACAATCTTGACTTCCATTTTTATGCTGATGATACACAAATCTATGCATAATTTCCTACGCAGGCAGATATGGCAATAAATACTCTTACAAAGTGTTTAACTGAGATCTGATCATTGATGGCTAAAAACTGGTTGAAAATAAACCAAGATAAATTGTTAATGGGTTCTAAAATGGGTTTATCGAAATGTAATCCAATCAATATTAATTTTGATGGCAATTCCATTTTACCTTCCACTGGAGTGAAGAACCTGAGTGTTACTCTGGACCCTGAGCTTTTTTTTGATTTCCGTATTAATTCTGTTATCACAATAGCTTTTTATCATTTGAGAAATGTTGCCATATTAAAATATGTATCAGATGTGAGGGATTCATAGAAGTTAATACATGCATTTACAACTTCTCGTCTTGATCATTGGAATTCTTTGTTTGTTGGTATACCTGCCACTAAACTCAGAAGGCTTCAGCTTGTTCAGAATGCAGCTGCCAGGCTGCTTTCACATACTCGTCGTTCTCAACACATTACTCCAGTGCTTAGGTCCTTTACATTGGTTACCAGTGATCTACCGAATTGATTTTAAAGTTGCTATAATAACTTATAAGGTCCTTCTTGAATTAGGACCATCCTATCTCCAAGAACTACTAACTCTGTATGTTCCTAGTCATTCTTTAAGATCAGAAAATTCAGAACTTTTAATTGTTCCAAAACAGCTAGAGCCAGAGCTTTTGCTGTTGTGGAACTCTATTCCGACCACCATTAATTAGGCTGAAACACTGGATTCTTTTAAATCTAAACTGAAAATATACATTTTTTTAATGTGCTTTTAAATATTTGGTTGTAACTGAAATGTATTGTACACATGAGCTATTTTGTTTTATTTTTTAACTTTGTGCAGCGCTCTGGAATTCCTTGGCTTGAAGGGTGCTATATAAAAATACATTTGTATTGTATTAACAAATGGTAAGGGTGATATTCAGTCGTATAATTCTGACAGTGGTAAATCGTAAGAAAGAAAATCTTGCCAACAGGCATGTAATGTACATTCATGCAGCAATTAACATAGGTGTCATGTTGAACTATTTTGTTGCGAACTATGCCAGTGTTGTTATAAATAAAAATAAAGGGGGCTCCCCGATTGGCGCATTGAGTAAAGGCGCTCCGCGTGGAGTGCAGGATGCACCCTACAGTCTGGACGTCGTCGGTTCGAGTCCAGGCTATTCCTTTGCCGACCGAGGACGGGAGCTCCCAGGGGGCAGCACTCAATTGGCAGAGTGCCGCCCAGGGGAAGGGAGGGCTAGGTCGGCCAGGGTGTCCTCGGCTCACCGCGCACCAGCGACCCCTGTGGTCTGGCCAGACGCATGCAGGCTTGCCTGTAAGCTGCCCAGGGCTGCATTGTCCTCCGACGCTGTAGCTCTGGGTGGCTGCATGGTGAGTCTGCAGTGTGTAAAGAAGCGGACGGCTGACGGCACACGCTTCGGAGGACAGCGTGTGTTCGTCTTCGCCCCTCTCGAGTCAGCGCAAGGGTGGTAGCGGTGGGCTGAGCCTAAATATAATTGGCAACCACTAAATTTAAAAAATAAATAAACAAACAAATAAATAAATAAATAAATAAATAAATACACATTTCTAGATGTCATTTTCTGAGATGTGTAATTAATGATAACATTTTAAATATAGAAAAGGAATGGTTATTACAGGCTACTAGGCAACTAAATTAAAATGTTTTTTTTTTTTAAATTATTTACTGAAACTGCACAGAATTCACAAGCTATCTAAACGTAAATGATAAAAGCAGTTTAGCCCTTTCACTTGTATTAAAGTTGCCAAGGGTCACCAGCTATTACAAGTTAATTTGTAATAATAAGAAAAACAATTAGTGTAGTAAACGCCCAAATAACCTAAGTGTTCCCTTCTACTTAAATGTAATGAAGGGAGGCAAACCATGCAGAGAAGTTACATTATCTTGAATCAATCAAAATCGAGCAAAATTGAACCAACAAATCCACCTTGTTCCCACAACATGATCTTTTGCTAAGGTGTATGGTAAACCTTGTGGCTTTCTCCATTGTCTAATAAACCCAATTCTTATGCTCCTTATTAACTAACTTTTATTTCCTCAACTTGACTAGACCCTATAATTTCCATAGATATCAATGGTGAAGTTGATGGTAAAATATTAGACATTATATTGAATTTTTAAAAAAAAATTATATCCTAATGTTGCTTCAAAAATGCTGGTTTGGATTATTGGAGACATTCAAGTTGTGCAGAAAGTCAAAGAAGAAAGATCAAAGTTAGTCCTGAGGACATTATTGATAGTCCAGAAGATCTAAGAGGACAGCACTTTGTTGTGCGGTGCTGGAGCACTCGAGGCAGACCTCAATGCAATAATCTGTGGAAAATTGTCTTGAACTCTGTTCAGGCTTGAATACTTTCAAACACAATGCTGATTGATTTACTCAGTTCGAGGTATGCATTTATAGTACACTTTACAGAAAGTGGCAGGAGTTCAAATTTAAATATGAAGTCAGCTGATAGAGTCCAGAGCACTGAAACCGGTGTTCAATGCATAATCTAAGGGGTGTGTTGTATCGGATCAAATGGTTTGTAAACCTAAAATAATATGGAAATGGGAAAAGGTCTGCATTGAACTTTAATGAAAGAATGAGAGAATGCATCATGCAGGCATTGCCTGAAAGCGAGTGGTCTGTATCAAAGTGTGTAATTGAAACAGTTAATGTTCACTGGACACCTCCTGTGATAGAGAATCATAGAGTAAAACTGTTTACCACACATGTCAAAGCATGGGGTCTATATTATTGATATGGCTAGAGGTTAAAGCAAAAGGGAAAATATGAAGTTGCCAGCTTATATGGTTCATGCGATCCAAACAGTAATAAGGGTGGCCGTGGGGAGGCTTAATGATGCTTCAGTCTCATGAGGTATTCCTGCTGAAAGAATAAGCCCACACTGCACTGCATCTCATAAAATCATTACACAAGATTTCAAATAAATGTCAGTAAACATAATCATAAACCAGAGGGTACTGCAGTGGAATTATGATTAGTATTTCAACGTGTTATTTTCGTACCACCATGGTGGTATGTTCTTGTTTAATTAATGATAGGATGGTGCTCCTAATACATGGGAGGTCCCGCTTATTCACCTTGCTTTCTAGATCTACAATCCCTGAACTAACCTTTTCTGTTCAATACTACACAAACCACGACTCCGGCTACTCGCCCGACCGTCTGCGGTTTCAGTTTCTTACGTTCTGATCCCGGGTCACTCTCATGGCGATCAGAGGATTACAGCAAGGTCTTTAGGTCTCTTTGTCTGGGTAGCATGTACAATATTCAGCCCATAGTCTTTGGCTTTGCAGGACGTTTTTGTACCTCACACCCCACTGGAACACATCTACCTGCTGATTATCCACAGCTGGCAATCGCACATTGCAGACAGGCTCTTCATTAATTAAGTACAAGAATTACAATAAATACACACACACTATTTACAATATACATTTACACAAAAACCCCTCTGCGTGTGCTCCTGCCCGGCCACAGACATCAATACATTTAAAATGTAGTTAAAATAACATTTACTTGAATAATTTAACTCATTGAACTTGCTCTATCACATCTGCTTACGGGCATTTCATATTTTACAGCAAACTGTCAGTTTGCCATGCCAGCAATAAGTCGGCTACATATTCTGGTCCAAATTTTAATTGCTGATTGTATTCAATATGTTGTTAAAAGATATAAATGTGTTTAGGGAACAAAGAAAAATTATACATCAGCCCCTTCAGCATTATTTCAATGTTGAATGATGGAAAGGTTTTTCTATACAGACACAATCTAATCAATTAGATTTTTTAATTACTTTAGACATTAAATATTGAAAGTAACAAGGATAGCCTAAGTGAGTAGAAACATCTGATTAATTGTATGAACTACTACGATTAGGTGCGACATCGAGGCACAAGATGAAATCCACTTGCCGATGGTGTGCTTGACTGTTCCTTCTGTCTACTTAGGTCATATTCACTGATCCTGTTTCACCAGAATGGGACTGAAAGGTTTGCCTGGACCGAGTGGCTCAGAAAGTTCTACAGTCCACCCATACAGTATGTGCTCATACTGCCTCCTTCAATCTCGTTGCACACCTGCCAGGTACTTGTAATACCCCCTTGATTGGTGTCACACATCCAGCTATTGCAGCATCTCAACAAACCCATGTGTGCTTCACACATAATTGACCCCAATAAAAATAAACATAGATAATTCAATTTAGCCTTTTACAGATAATACAAGTCTGAATGCACCTCCAGCTCACCGCGTATCTCCCCCCAAACGAGCCAGGGAATTTGTGCCAGACATGGGGACAAGCAAGACCAAATCACCTTGCTTGTTTATCCATGTAAACAGGGGAAATGTCCCCTCTTTTGTTTTACTAAATGACCTCCAGCAAGGTGCTGATTTCTTAGCTTTGAGAAAATGTGTGTTAAATACAACAGACAGCTTGATCTGAACCTTTTATGCCACAGCATATACACCATACATCAATAACTAATTTGTCCATCCTGGATATTTAACTGCCTCATAAACCTTGAATTGACATCAATAGAATATCCATGTTGTGGCACAATTTCTGTGTCCTGATTGACTGTAATGATGAGGCAGCATAAGTAGAATTATTCCATGACGTAAAATGCCCCATTAACTGGACTGGACAACCATATCTGAAGCGCTGCCAAAAAAAAAAAGTTCATTAACTAACTGTGCTACTGTATTTTCCCTTGAAATGATTTATATTCTCTCTGACATACAGAAGTTTTCAAAACTGAAAATGCAGTGCTTTACCTATTTTTGCTGTGCATACACAAAGCCAGTGCAGTTGTAATAAATACAGTTATTGTTATATAAATACATGAAATCAACCATGACACAGAGGTCTCAATCTATCAGCTACAGTTAACTTCTTACTCTGTACTGTCTTAGTCATTCACCTCTTGTCTACTTTACTTAGGACCTTATTTTAAACAGGCTTGTTAACTATTCAACCTGTACAGATACAACTTTATATCAGTCAACTTAGTAAATAAATACACCAGGGGGCGGAATTGAGACGGCACTGCGTTATTTTTTTCCCCCGACACTGACAGTGCAGACACACTGAACAGAATACGGGAGGAATACAAATAAATACAATGTTTCTGATTTCAGTAAATTTTCAAGGTACATGTCTGAGAGGGGAGGATAATGTGCATTAGTGTCTGTGACAGAAAAAGAATCTCCCTCCCGACCTGTGAGGGCACTGTGTAAAGGGAACAGTGTGCCCCACTGGATGGTCTGACAATTGATTCCAAGGAAAGGTGAAAGGAAAGTCGGCCATCTAGAAAGGGCAAAGCCACAGTACACCAAGTCATCACCCCAGGCGAGAAGCTATGTGGCAATCGCGGATTGGAGGAAAAGCGATTGAACTCACTAACCAAGGGGGCGTGGCTTAAGGTACAAAAGGGATGTGGCCGAGCGAACTGCTCCTTTGTTACGGTTGCGAGAGAACCTGTGAAGGAGTAATAAAAGAACTGTGAGTGTTTAGTGTTTGTTTGTTTTGTCGTTTCTAATTGTTCTCCTTTGTTTTTGTTAGACGGCTAACACGTACCGGGAGCTGTCGCTAAAGGCCAGCACCTACCCGGACAGCACTGCACTACTGTGCACTAATAAATTGTATTTCACCACTTGCACGTTACCAGTCAATCTGGACTTCTGATCATGTTTGTGTTGTGTGTGTGTTTATACTGTGTTTATTATTACTGTAACCCGTGGTTTAAACTGTGCAATACATATTGCTATGTATTGCCTGGGATTATTATTTGCGGTCGCCAACACGACCTGGATTACAAATAAAAGAAATAAAGAATTGTTTGGACCGTGACCTTTGTTGTTTGTCATCTGTTTACGCATTGCATCACCTCTACACCTGCGCACTGCAAACCACTTAGCCAAAGTGTCTACTTTGTGTTTTTCTGTAGCCTTTACAAACAGCTAAAAATACATAATTTGAAGTGACAAAGTCGGGGTGAGTGAGTATAAAGACAGAATTTTTTTTTGTGCTATCTTCCAGTTAATTTAATTGTTCTTTATCTAAATCAGCATGTCTACTTACTACTTTGGGATATTTTGCAGGTAATTGGTCACTCAGTTTCATAGTTATAGCTGCACATTTGTAACTGTAAGCAAGATGGCTACCGATACTTTAAATTATGTGAGGCAGCGTAGTGAATTAGAACATGTGACAAGGCTCCAACTGTCCGTATCCAAACCATAAACGGACACCTGGAACCTCGCTCGACCAATCACATTGCTTGTTTCACATTCCACTGCCAGCTACACTAGGTTTTAGTTTCTTAAAATTAGGTAACTTTTATAAAATAGCCAACAGATGTGTTCATATTTATTTTAAGTCTTGGGATTTGATTTGGGACAAGTGACTTGGGTTTGGAACCGGACCTATTATGATTGCAGGATGGAAACTATTGGATCGAAAATATTCGCCTAACTTATTTTCATGATCAGATTTTCTAAGCATTAGAGGACCTACTAAATTGTGCATTGATTTATATTTATTAAATCTAAGTAATTTGAATTAAGTGTGTATTTTACAGTTCTGGTACTATACTGCTGGACTATAGAAAACAGATTGTTTTAAAGAGTATTGGTTAACCTACCTTAATTTTCTAATTTCTAGAAGCAAAGTGTCATTAGTTGAGGGGCAAGGTAGTGTCAAATTATAATGAGTAAAAAACTTGTGGACAAGTAAGTCATTGGAGGCTATCTAATGGATTTCTTTTATATCCAGAGAATCAGACCCTTTTGTGTGGACGACCACTGTTGTAATAGATCTTTCTATATGGTTCTAATGTTTTTTAATAATGATATAGTCAATACAAAATGGGATAGGTATAATCTCATTCCAGATGTGCCATCTGCATGGTCTTCACTTCTCCTGAATTATAATCGATGGGATGGTCTTTTGAGTTGTCAGAGTTCAAATCATTATTTTTTGTCTTGGAGCCAGACAAATAATAATACAAAAAACAAACTTGGCAGTTTTGAGTGGTGGCAGGGTGATAACCCAATCTGATTGTTATTGATCCTGAAGGCAAGATAGCTTTTCAAAGCTGTTCTTTTAATAAATGCGCTAAACCCTACTTCAGACAGAATTTCAATACTTAAATTTGGCTCATTAACCCACAGCTATTTGCCAGTTTTAATTTGATAAGCCTGTTTTTTTTTTCTCTCATTGCCTTTCTCATTTAAATGTTCAAGAAACTAATAACATCAATTTACAAGATTGGGAGGGCGTTGGAGAGAGACAGCAAGGGGGTCTGGATGAGGATGAATGAGTAGAATAAAATATTTGTTTAGCTACAGTTGGTGTAGACATTGCTATATTTTGGTATAGTATGATAAAGGTACATATTGTAGATACAAACTATTTACTGTACCTTTATTATTATTTACTGAAATTTGGGGGTGTAACTTTTGTAATGTTTTACTTTTTTATTATTATTATTATTATTTTTTAAATACCTAGATTCACATTTATTTTTACATTGTGGTTTTCAAATGAAGCTCAAAGCAACACATCAATAATTGTGAATGTCTCTGCTATGGTTTAATTACACAATTTGATTTCCCAAACCTGGGATCCAAACCTAATGGAAGATCATCATAGGACCCTCTTAAAATGTAATGCCCAAATGTAAGCTCTGTGTGTGGGTGTAATCACATGCAATTCAGGCACAGACAGCCAGAACTCAAGATAAGCTTCTGCTACCTGCAATTCTGAAGACACTTTGTCGTTGCAGGTCCCTGGTAATAGCAATGTATTCAATAAAGTTCCCATAAAGATACATTAATCAAAGACATGAAGGAAAGGTTTGATGTGATTTTCTTTTTTTTAATATATATATATATATATATATATATATATATATATATATATATATATATATATATATATATAGATAGATTTGCATTTTATGCCCTCTCGTTCACTGTTCATATTCCGTTATCTAAAATGATTGCAAAGTGGACAGAATTGACTTGCTTGCTGGTATTAACATTATTGTCAAGTGATTTCCAGGGAAATTACATTAGAAAATATATATTATCATTTAAAACACTTGAAGTAAGTGCAACATACTTTTACTAATATCATTAAAAACATTTGTATTGTTGAAATTATTTTATTTCTTTCAAAAAGACCTCTTAGCTAGCTTTAGTTAGCTTTTTTATTTTGCATTTGGTTTAATTTAAATATATCCTATTAATCTTCCATCATCATATTACATTAGATACACATACGGTTCTTTTTTTTCCCCCAATCATCTACTGTATGTATCTGTTTAAAACTTTCTTAGACAAGAAATGTACAGCTACAAATTAAGCTATCCCATTCTGCCTGTGTAAGTAATGAAAGCAATGAGGGGGCACTTGTAGTGAAAAAATTAAGCAATGTTTTTTGATTCAAAAACACTTTATATACAAGAAAGGTATACCTTCAATACAATCATATAAGCACGAGATTCAAACTGACTTTGGACAAGGCCTCAGTAAAGCTCAGTGCATATGTTTGTATCAGAAAGCACGGATATCCATGGAGTCAATTCGAAAGAGATGAAAAGACTGACAAAACTTTACAATGTTTGATATTTATACCTTTGTAAACAATTGTTGACTTCCCTTCAACCCGACTGGTTTCTGTCCAATCATTGAGGTAGTCCCTCTGTCATTACACACAGTGAGCCTACCACACACTTCCTCTGTGGGAAAGGGGGGCGGTGCTCTCTGACCTTATGGTCTGCCATGTACTACATTAAGCAGGGCGCATCCAATTTGTCTTTTAATGTACCTTCCCCCCCCATCTGTGACTTTGAGTCATGTTAGACTATGCAAAACTGCACGTAGCTGGTTTTGCCGATGGGAAATGAAAGAACTCTAAACTTACACAATACTGTATAGAAACTGAATATAAAAGCATATTAAAGCAACTGAATTAGTAAGCACATTAAAACAACTATAAACAACACATTCACACACAATTTAAACATAATGATTAAAAACAACTTAGCTATAAAAGACAAACATACACATAATGCAAAACTTATAATTAATAACATAATTAATGCCTCATGCAGAAAGCCATTACTACACACTGAAAACAGAGAGGCACTTAAAGTAACATATTTATCACAAGCTTTTTGCTAGTTTGGATGACCTCACCTACCATCCATGAAAGCCAGAAGCTCTTTTGTTCAGATTTATGAATAGTTTCCATGCCTGGAGGGAGTGGGCCTGTGGCAATTTAGTCTGATTTACATTGTGCCAGGGGTCAAAATGTGTCAAATTTCAAAGACAATTTGAAGAATAATCATTTTAATGATACAAAAATATACTTATCTCCTGTAATCCCGTTGCAAGTCTTGTGTTAAGAAATGCTTATCGCACAACTTCTGAACAAATAACACCAGACAATAAATATTTAAAGTAAGAAGGATAGCCTGAGTAAAAACATCTGATTAATTGTATGCGCAGCTACGATTCAGTGCAACATCGGACACAAGATCAAATCCACTTGCCGACGGTGTGCCTGACTGTTTTCTGTCAAGCAGGGAAAAGGCACAGAGCTTCATCGATGTTATGCTAAAATTTTCAAAATGTGAATAAAATGAATCACCCTAGTTCAAACAGCTGAGTGCTAAGGATTTTGGAAACTGTATTAACTTGCATCCAGATTAGCACCTCTGTTCTGTATTTTAGTGCTGTTTTGGGACTACTGATCCTATGATGCATTTCGAGTTGCCATAGTGCTCAATCATGAATGCCTTTTACGCAACACAAAAACATGCACTATCCTTGCAGACAAAATTGGAAGTGTCGAAAGTGGTGGATAATGCACCACCACACTAGAAGAATACATTTCAACATTCCCGTGAACACTTTGTCAACCACTTTAAAAAACTGGGGTACAATAAAACAGACCTATGAACAACTGTGGATGCAAGTCGTCAGCGTCTCTGATTTTCTCAATACCTGGACACCTTGCTTTTGTGGTTTAAAAATGCCTATGGTCAGAATGGGGCATGCAGATTTCAAGTGCAATTCATTTGCAATGTATACTTTTTAAAAGCTCACGTACAACTGTATTTTCAATACAATGCACAGTACGTTTAAATGTATAATACTTTTCATTGTTACAGTAACTTAAGTAAAAACTGACAGTATACATAGACTACTGATCATACGAATTTCTGATAGTTTCCCTTGAAATTCATATTAATGATAATTGGCTGTACATAAATTACAAATAGAGCAGTGTCAAGAAATCCAGACCTCCAGCCTGTTGCTGATATAAAACCTCTCAAATTTCAGCAGCAAGCTGAACTGTCATAAAGCCTTATCTTCAGGTCCTGACGATCATAACATCAAACCCCACTGTTGGATGACATTTTAACATTATTGTTAGGTACTTCTCTTATAATAATTAGTCATTATAGCCTTTTTTTAATGTAATTGGTTTGGAGTTAAATATTTATATTTTACCAGACATATTTTGTTTGAAATTTAAATTCATATTACAGTGACACTATTGATGCTGATGGTCACATTGCTGAGTGAAGTAGTTCAACAATTAATGATGGAGTTAGTAGTAATGGTAGCATGTTGGCACAACTTTTGCACAGGACAGTAACACACCTCTTCTGTGCTACAGGAAAATCTTAAGGGAAATAAATATATGAATTACATTTAACTATCCTCGGAGATAGAAAAAGCAAGGATGACAAGCAGAACAATCGTTACATCTGGTGTAAACCCTGCTGGGCCACAGTCAGGTAGGTAAAATCGAAACATTTCTGTAATATTGTTCTAAAATCTTACAGTCATTGTAAACACCCTGTTTAATGCAATTCATATTGAATTCATAGTACGGTTCTTATGACGTGTGACATCCCAGATATTAGCACAGCCCCTTCTTAAATACCATAAAATGACACGCACTGGCGCTGCACTTAGAAGCTGTAAATACATGTAAAAATAAAAAAGGACAAGGTCAAGTGGATCTTTTGCCTCTTTTCCACTACATGATCGAGCCGCGCCAGGGCCGTACCGAGCCCTCACAGTGCGGTTAAGGAGAGCCTGGGTTGTTGTTCCACTGCAAAGCCGAGCCATGCTACTGACGTCATATGCAACGAAAGACAGTTGTTATTAATTATTGTTATTAATTAACTCAATTTGCCAAAAGATGGGCAAACAAATGGTGTATCTTGTATCGCTATAAAAGCTGCGCAAGCGCAATGAGAGCCGTAGTTATATGTAAGGTACAGCTGAGTATTTTGTTTGACTATATTTTTGCAAATAAGTTTAGAATTGTTTTATTTTCTGCATTTTTTTCTTAGCAGGCGCCCTTACCCAGGACGACAGTTGTATACAAAAAATACATATCAAGAATTACAGTACAATTAGAGCAAGATACAAAATACAATGACTTCAGTCCTAATACGAGCAAATACAAAACACAGTACGATTTGATATCGGGGCAGTTCAAGAGCAGACAACAATGTTGATAGTTACATCAGGGTTAGATACGAGTGCAAGTGAAATACAAAATACTACAGATTGGGTTAAGTGCAGGATTAAATACAGTAAAATAGGGAGCAGATAAGTGCAAGTTAAAGTGCATTAAAGGCAGAGTACTATATTGTCCAGAAGGGAAGAGTTGAGTTTTACAGGTGTTGTTGTAAGAGGTGTGTCTTGAGAAGGTGCCAGAAGGTGGTCAGGAACTGGGCAGTCCTGATATCCGTAGGAAGGTCGTTCCACCACTGCGGGGCGAGGGTGGAGAAGGAGCGGGCTCTGGAGGCAGGGGAGCGTAGAGGAGGTACAGCAGGTCTTCTAGTGCAAGCGGAGCGGAGAGGTCAGGTGGGGGAGTAGGGAGAGATGAGGGTCTGGAGATAGCTGGATGCAGTCTGGTCCAGGCATCGGTAGGCAAGTACAAGAGTCTTGAACTGGATGCGAGCGGTGATCAGGAGCCAGTGGAGTGAGCTGAGCAGTGGAGTAGCGTGGGAGAAGCGAGGCAGAGAGAACACCAGGCGAGCAGCGGAGTTCTTGATAAGCTGGAGCGGACTGGTGGCGGACACAGGGAGGCAGGCCAGGAGGGAGTTGCAGTAGTCTAGGCAGGAGAGTACCAGGGCCTGGACGAGGAATTGCATTGAGTAATTGGAGAGGAAGTGTCAGATTCTTCATATGTTGCTCAGGAAGAATCGGCAGGTCCGTGCTAGGGTGGAGATGTGCTGGAAGTAGGAGAGGCAGGGGTCCAGGGTTACTCCGATGTTCTTGGCTAAGGCGGAGGGAGAGAGCATGGTAGAGTCCAGAGGAATGGAGATAGAGAGATCAGAGGAGGTGGAAGATGAACAGGGGAAGAAAAAGAGGTCAGATTTAGAGAGGTTGAGTCTGAGGAGATGCGAGTGCATCCAGGGGGAGATAGCAGATAGACAGGTAGAGATACGGAAGGGGATGGTAAGGTCGGGGGGGGGGGGAGGAGAAGGAGAGGAAAATCTGAGCATCATCAGCATAGAAATGGTATGAGAAACCATTGGGGGCCCAGGGAGCAGGTGTAGAGAGAGAACAGGAGAGGACCCAAGAGTGATCCTTGGGGGACGCCTGTTGAGAGAGGGTGAGGTGTGGAGGTTGAGCCTCTTCAGGTTACCTGGTAGGTGCGGTTGGAGCGGTAGGAGGAGAACCAGGCCAGTGGAGTGAGCGGAGCAGTGGAGTAGCGTGGGAGAAGCGAGGCAGAGAGAACACCAGGCGAGCAGCGGAGTTCTTGATAAGCTGGAGCGGACTGGTGGCGGACACAGGGAGGCCGGCCAGGAGGGAGTTGCAGTAGTCTAGGCAGGAGAGTACCAGGGCCTGGACAAGGAATTGCATTGAGTAATTGGAGAGGAAGTGTCAGGTTCTTCATATGTTGCTCAGGAAGAATCGGCAGGTCCGTGCTAGGGTGGAGATGTGCTGGAAGTAGGAGAGGCAGGGGTCCAGGGTTACTCTGATGTTCTTGGCTAAGGCGGAGGGAGAGAGCATGGTAGAGTCCAGAGGAATGGAGATAGAGAGATCAGAGGAGGTGGAAGATGAACAGGGGAAGAAAAAGAGGTCAGATTTAGAGAGGTTGAGTCTGAGGAGATGCGAGTGCATCCAGGGGGAGATAGCAGATAGACAGGTAGAGATACGGAAGGGGATGGTAAGGTCGGGGGGAGAAGGAGAGGAAAATCTGAGCATCATCAGCATAGAAATGGTATGAGAAACCATTGGGGGCCCAGGGAGCAGGTGTAGAGAGAGAACAGGAGAGGACCCAAGAGTGATCCTTGGGGGACGCCTGTTGAGAGAGGGTGAGGTGTGGAGGTTGAGCCTCTTCAGGTTACCTGGTAGGTGCGGTTGGAGCGGTAGGAGGAGAACCAGGCCAGAGCAGTGCCAGAGATTCCCAGGTATTAATATTAATATAATAAAGGTCAAGGATGAGAAATTTGGTAGAATTTTGTGTTTTTCAGTGTGTAAGTGTGTACGTCAGAAAACCAGATTCAGTAATATAAGCTATGCATATAATTCAACATCTTCTGTCTATCACAAGTTGTTTTTATTTCTCATTTTGTAACTTTAACATGCTTTTTTAAAATTGAATTACAGATTTGAGTGAATGCTTTGCAAATATGTACATAACATATAAATCAAAACAGATAATCTGCTCCAGAGTGGCCCTATAGCTTGGAGATTGCTGGTTCGAATCCAAGCTATGCCACTGCCGACCGTGGATAGGAGTTCCCAGGGGGCGGCGCACAATTGGTCAAGCGCTGCCCGGGTGGGGTAGGAGTTAGGTTGGCTGGGGAATCCTTGGCTCACCGTTCACCATCAACCCCTGTGGCTGGCCGGGCGCCTGCAGGCCGGCCTGTACGCAATTCAAATCTGCTTTCTGTCTCAGAAATCAAAATAAATCATTTCAGATTCATGACAAATGTAACTTCTGCATTTTTAAATTAAGAATCCAGAAAGCATATATGCAATAGAGAAGGTAGTGTGCACATATTGGGTGCGACATTGGGTGTGACAAAATGTTTTCAAAACACCACAAATAATGAATGCAGGAATGTGCATATGATACATTTGTGTTTAAAAACACCTTGTGTAAAAAGGGGGAAAAAATTCATTTTCCAATCTTAAGAAGCCGCAGCCTGCTGCATTCCATCAGACAACTGCCAAGAAGCAAAATACATGCCAGTTATGATGGATTATTTCCCTGCTACTAATTTACTAACTAAAACATGGGCCGCCTTCTGAATTGTAAAGTTTTCTTTTTCTTTCTTAATGTTAAAAGAAGAAAGGGCCATTGAGAAGAAAAACTGTTGAAGCGGTAGCAGTATTGAAACAGACCATGAACAGATATCATTGATCACTGTCAACAAAGCAGTTGATTGTACACTTGCTCAGCTGGCTGGTGTGCAGTTACTGCATCTTCACCTGTGTCTGCTTTCATTAAAAAAAGTAGGTAATTTGATGCTGCAGTTTATGCACTGTGATCTTACTCCCTTATATTACCAATGACAGATTCGGAAACTGTGAATGCAACAGTTACTTATGAAAAGTAACATATATTAAAACAAACAACTGTGGTAAAGGTAACTGGTGTTGTTTATTTGGCATTTTATGCAGCATAGCAATGAAATAATTTCATACAGTTTTTGTTATTTGGTACTTTTTAGATACCGCTATTAGGAAAGCAGTACCGTAATTTAGCTGTATTTCTAGGGTATATCAAAACCAAATCATTAACCAACAATTCATATGCTCATATTGCATATCCTCTTTTCTAATGCTGCTGCTTTGCAATTTATTTTCTTGTAAATGCTGCCCATTTCATATAACATTTTTTTTTAAATAAATGTTTTTTGATTTGATTTGTTTTCTAAATAGATCAATTTTCATCCTAAAAATATCCCCATTAGACATAACACCAAGTTTGCCATTCACATCATGACGTATGACATGACAGACTTGATGCGGAACTGGGGTCTGTGACATTTAAAATACATTTTCTTCATGAAACGAATTGCCTAAACTACCTGACTAACGCACATTTTTTTTATTAAGCTCAAAAATGTAATTGATTTTGCTTCAGTGTGAGGGAGGGATTTGGATACATAGCAAGATTATGAAATAAAAATCAATGAAAGAAAAACAGCTTTCATAAATGACATTCTGTTCAAGGTAAATTAGTTAAATGTTCTTAGAAAACGGATTGTTATAATGCTGCATACTGATTGGTCCATCAGTGTTCCAAGCCGTTACAATATCCAGCACAATGTCACGATTAGGAACTGCTTAGGAACAAAGGCAAATCACTGCACCTGTGCTAAGCATGTATCACTGCGCCACCAAAGTGAAAAAAAAAAACACCTGTCAAAATACCTGCTGTCATGGAAGATACTGAAGACATCAAGATGTCTTTTCATAACTTCCATCCGACTTTCTTCACTGTCTCTCTTCTCCTTTACTACCGCGACTCACACTCTACAGCAGGGCTACTCAACCCTGGTCCTGGAGGGTCGCTGTCCCTCCTGGTTTTTGTTTCAACTGTACCCTAAATTACTTAATTGGACCAATTAAGTGCTTATTAGAAGCTTAATTGGTCCAATTAATCAATTTATTGTATAATTAGAACAAAAACCAGGAGGGACAGCGGCCCTCCAGATCCAGGGTTGAGTAGCCCTGCTCTACAGGTACAAAAATGTTACACTGACGTGCTAGAAAAAAACTCGAAATTAAATTAATACCAGAAAACAAACAATTTAAATTGGACTGTTAAATGCTTAAATAACTGGCTTTCTGAAAAATAATACAATTTGACTTTAAATTAATTAAACGTTACACACACTACAGGGTGTGCACTTGTAATATACCGTTTCTATGGTGAGAACACAACATATTCAGTCCTGGGGGTTTGCTTACAAGGGTGATGCATTGATTTTGGAACCAAAATCATTTTGATTCAATATCTTTTTACCAGTGTACATATAGCAAATGACGGTTTGAATCTGATGTGCAATGGCCCATAGATGAAAGTGAATGCTGCTGCTTTCTGGCACCTGATCATAGTTCAAACTCACTCCAGTGGTTTGCTATAGCAGCAATCTGGCCATGTGACCTACAGCAAAGATACCAGGAGAAAATGAACCAAAACATAATCGGAATGTAAAAAGGGAAACATGTCATAAGGCTAATAAAGCTTATAAGGGATAAACAATGTGTTTCAAACCATTGGTTAGCACTACTTTTAAGACAAACAGCAGTCTTTATGGAAAGCGAGATTGTTACTTTCCAAATATTACACATTACACTCTAAAGCTGTCAAGACACACAAAACAAATGAATGTGTAAACCTCAATTTCCAGCACTTCTGAGCTGGGTTTACTATGCTATGAACTCTTCAGCACTTCATACCTGTATACACGTCTATTGAAAAAAAAAAAAATCTGCTAAGGAACTCATCATGTGCTAGCCTCTTTGTATTGCTAATGATCATGAATTATAATCTCATTTGATTCAACATTCATCCCCACACTAATGGCAATGTCTGGCATAGTTACAAAAGCATCCTCTGAAAATATGTTCCTACAGTTGTTGCTTTAATCACAATTGTGGCTAATCTTTCTATAGCTTCCTTATCACCAATGCTCACTGTCTACAGGAATTATTGTCAAATCAATGAGCACTGTTTTCATAAGATGTAAAATATCTGTGTGTGTAGGTGCCACGACAAATGTCTGTGTGTGTGGGTGCATCCCCTACAACCTGTTGTGTTAAAGTAAGTACATATCAGTTTGTTTCTTCTGATAATTAAGGGATTGGTCTGTATGCAATGGAAGTGTTAACAGTACACACATTTTAAACATTCATAAAACAAAGTTAATACCATTTACATAAAAATACAGAATAATCCTTGTTATTTCCATACTACATATTGTGATCTATATCTGGGGATTAGGGATTATTCTGCTTTAATATATATATATATATATATATATATATATATATATATATATATATATATATATATATTATAAAATGGTCTGTGAACGGGAGAGAATGAATCTGAACTGTAAATCTACCTCCCGACTTGGAAGGGCGGAATGTGGTTGGTTGTACGCCTTCACAGGGATAGGCCGACTCGATGGTAAGACGGAACTGGAAGTTGGCGATTGTGGTGAGAGGG
Source organism: Acipenser oxyrinchus oxyrinchus (assembly GCA_030684275.1). Lineage (NCBI taxonomy): Eukaryota > Metazoa > Chordata > Actinopteri > Acipenseriformes > Acipenseridae > Acipenser > Acipenser oxyrinchus. The sequence goes on from CM060253.1 coordinate 49,449,765, forward strand.
CTGTAAGACTGCTGAACAAGCTGTGAGGTGCACGGTGATTGGATAGAGTGTGGGGCCGTACTGATCACAGGGAGGAGTTTAGCAGTACAAAGGGGAGGCAGCTACGCGAGTACGGCCGCTTATGCTGATGTTACCAAACTGGACCGACAGACAATAATATATTCCAGTGTGGGGAGGCACCGGGCTGCAGCAAAAGAGTGAATTGTACAGAGATACAAAGGTTTTAGAGAATGAACTACAGTTTAAAGGTAGGATGGACCTCTTATTCATGCCAGTGTATAAAAGCCTGGGTACAAGGAGAGGGAGGCTGAATAGTGTAAGAAAAAGAACAGAAATATAATAGACTATGAAAGACCCTATATAAAATAAAGATTGATTGATTGATTGATTGATATACCTGTTTCTCTGGGGCATATAAACCCCAGAGTTAGTTCATTCAGGGCTGTCGTAATCCTGAAAAAGGTACTATATAAAAGGAAAACCTACGTTTGGTTTATGTGTGTTTGTTTAAAACTTTTTGTATGTCAGGTAAACAGCTTAGCTGTCCTGCGCGTTAGTCAGGGACCTGCATCATAAATGTTTAGTAAGTGCTGTAGTAAGTGTTTGTTTGTTAATTTTGTTTTTGTATAATAAAAGTGTGCCTTGGGCGCTAAAAATTCAATTTTTAGTTTCTGGGTCAGGAACCCAAAATAAAGCCACTCCTGTCATATATATAGTGTGGCAAAGTGGGGTAGCAACCTCCCACAAAGTGTTGTAGGGTAGAAATATTCAGAAGGTTTTGTTCCACAGGGTAACACCTGTAACAGTTACATTTTTTAGGTGGTACAGTTCGTTGTCAAGGTCACATGCAAAACAGATCGGTACACAAAGGAAGTTTTCATACAAGCAGAAGTCAATAATCCTTTCTTTGTCTTGAGCCAGAAACTATTTCACTCACAATTCACCAAAACACAATATTCACAGGTCTCACTCCTCAAACTCCCCAACCAGAATGAGGCTTCAGTCTGCCTTATATATTCACACAGATAACAAGCTGCAGGTGCTAAGCATTATCCCCTGTTTGTTGAGCAGGACCTGTCCTCCAGCCCAAAGCATCTCAGGAAATGTAGTTTTATTTTACTGTATTAATGTCCACCATTAAAACCATGTAGACTACATTTCCTTGTACCCCATAACATACACATTTCATAAAAGACAGGGGCTTCACAGAATTTGCGCTCTGACGTACTGCCCACCCAGGACTTTACCCCACACCTTACCACAATATAGAGTATAGTACCGTATATAAGGCCATACACAAGATTAATTTGCTGCTCTGCTGTAGTCAGTGGTATCCTTTAGCTTTCTGTGGCAGGGTGCCCTGCCCCTGTGCCTATTTTTGTGTTTTATGTTTTATGTTGTGTGTATGTTTTGGTGCACGGAGTGTGGGTTATGTAGCACAAGTGATTTCATGATTTCCATTACATGAGAGTAGATGTTAAAACTTCATGCTAATTTGAACTTGGCTCTCGCCAAGATAAGCACCAACTAAGACGTAGCTTCACAGTAAACTAATGTGATCCATATGTGTCTCCATCCATTTGCGCTTCCTTCCATATGATGATGTAGATATCCTTCTGTCTGGTGTTGATGGCTGAAGTGTAATGCTGGCTCCAGGGATCAGCTTATTTTGCCTCCCTAGCGCATCAGCACACACAACGGCTGCGATGCTGGCTCCGGGATCAACCATAGTGCGGTCTCCCCAGCGCATCAGCATGACAACCGCCTGGATTGAGCTAAGTAGGGTACATCTCTGGGGTCTTCAAGTGGGCACCTTCCATCCTCGGTGTTTCGCCGACCAGCCCACGACACCTCAAGAGGGCTCGACGGTGATTCTGGCGTCCCAGCATCACCCCTCCGTCCCCCACTCAACTCAGCCCAGCTTACTTACCTGTATATCAGCCTTTCTTTCTTTCTATTGTGCTTGAGATCCCCAGCCAGAATCTTTCCGTCTCAACCACAGCCAGTTGCTGCTCCTCTCTGCTGCTTCAGATAAGTTCTTCACTGTGCGACGCAACTCTTGGCCATTGAATCCGACATCTCTGAGAAACCGGGTTGTAGAGTGTGCCACAAATCCTCGACATCCCACTTCCACTGGGTAAACCCAGACTCTCCATCCTCGCTGTTCCGCTTCAGTGGCTAGTTGAGCATACCGCAGTTTCTTCCTCTCATACGCCTCATCTACAGCATCCTCCCATGGCACTGTTAACTCCACCAGGTAAACAAGGCGTGCTGATCCAGACCACAAGACAATATCTGGTCGAAGGTTTGTGGTGGCAATCTCAGGTGGAAAATAAGCCGCTGACCAACATCCGCCAGCATTTTCCAGTCTCTAGCAGCTTCCAGTTGTCCTGGGCGAGGATTGGTTTTAACACCTTTTCTTGGTGGTTGCTCTCCTGGGCGGAGGAATGTTGTCTTTGTGTGTAATGTTTTGATGGAACAGGTGGCAACTTATTGGTCATGTTACGCTTGTCTTCCAAATGCTAAGGCCAAACATCGCAGCACCTGGTCATGGCGCCAAGTAAACCGCCCTTGGCTAAGAGCCACCTTACATCCTGTCAAAATGTGCCTTAATGTTGCAGGTGATGAACACAAAGGACATGAGGGATCCTCTCCTACCCAGAGGTTTAGGTTCTGTGGTGATGGGAGAACATCATATGTTGACCTTATAAGGAAACTGATCCTGCTCTGTTCCATTGACCATAGGTCTTGCCAGCCAATCTTGCGTTGTTCCACACTCTCCCATCTCATCCATTCTCCCTGCTTGCCCTGGGAAATGGCCTTTATACACCTCATCCTCTCCTCCTGCTTTTGCACCTCGTTGACTACAAGCTTCCTCCGCTGCGCTGGGGCTGCCTTGTGCCATGTAGGAGGAGCTGAACTGAGACCAAGACCCCTCTTCCATGCTGAACTTGCCCCATGATATCACCAATTCGAAGGGCAGCCTTTGCATCCTCCACAGCTTTCTTTGCCACCCACTTTCTTCCAGTTTTCAACACAGGTGCTGCCTCCCTTACGCATTTGTCGCGTGACTCTACTAATGTCATTTCCAGTCGGACCTTGGCGCACTTAAACTCCTCGGTTAGAGCGGAGACAGGTAGCTGCAGTATTCCTTTACCATAAAGTCCCACTCTGCTGAGGCAGCGTGGAACTCCCAACCATTTCCTGATGTGTGAACTGATTAAAGCTTCCAGCTTCTCTACTGTTGTCAAAGAAACCTCGTACACAGTCAGTGGCCACAGCAGCCGTGGCAGTAGGCCAAACTGAAAGCACCAGAGTTTTAGTTTGCCTGGTAAAGCGCTGCTGTCTATGCTCTTCAACCCTTCCACAGCTTGTTGTCTAACTTCTCCCACACGAACTGTGTCCTTTAGATCCCCGTCGTACCATCTCCCAAGGCTCTTCACTGGCTTCTCAGACACTGTTGGTATTGCCTCACCATTAATGAAGAACGTTTTATCTACTACTTTACCTTTAATTATAGAGATGCTCCTTGATTTAGTGGGCTTGAATTGCATTCGTGCCCATTCAATGTTATTGGTTAATTTGCCCAATAACCGATTAGTGCAGGCTACTGTTGTAGTCATGGTTGTCATGTCATCCATGTATGCTCGAATTGGTGGTAGTCGATTCCAGAAGCCAAGCTCTCCTCCCACTACCCATTTTGATGCCCTAATGATTACTTCCATTGCCATGGTAAAAGCCAGTGGAGAAATGGTGCATCCTGCCATTATTCCAACTTCTAGGCATTGCCATGTAGTGCTGAATTCTGAAGTTGAGAAACTAAATTGCAAATCTCCAAAGTAGGCTTTGACTAGATTTGTTATTGTCATTGGTACACTGAAAAATCAAATGCTGCCCAAAGAAGTTCATGTGGCACTGAACCATATGCATTAGCCAAATCCAGGAATGTCACATGGAGCTCCTTCCTCTCCTTTTTAGCTGATTGAATTTGTTGCCAGATCACATTGATGTGTTCTAAGCATCCTGGGAAACCTGGAATGCCCGCTTTTGTATTGAAGTGTCAATGAAGCAGTTCTTTAATAGGTAAGTTGACAATCTCTGAGCAATAATGCTGAAGAAAATCTTGCCTTCTACGCTTAATAGGGAAATAGGGCGTAAACTGACTGATGCTGCTAGAATCTTTTCTTTAGGTATAAAGACTCCACCTGCTCGGCGCCATGCTCTTGGTACAACCTGTTTTTCCCATGCTACTTTCATCAGTTTCCACAGGATTCAGTAGAACTCCTGAAGCGCTCTTGTACACTCTGTACGGAACTCCATTAGGCCCTGGAGATGATGAAGCCCTTGCTTTTTTCACAGCTTGCTCTACTTCTTTCCACTTAGGTGCACAGTCCTCCATTTGGTATTCTGGTGGATTGATAGGTGGGATGTCTGAAGGAATTGACATAGGCTCCTGCCTTTTGAATCTGTATGCTTCCTCCAAATATCTCTCCAACTCAAACTTAGATGCTTTTAGTGTGCCATTCTTCTCACTGGTGAATAACTTCTTTACAAATTTGAATGGGTCTTTATAAAGTTAGTTCTCGCACGCTCCTTCTTTTTGTAGCGCTTCAGAGGCGCCAGCTCTGCGCAATGTTGCAAGCTTATGTTTTATGACCCTTTGTAAGAGATTGAGTCCCTCCTTCTGACTTTCTTCTGCTCTTCTCCATTGCTTCCTCAGCTGTCTCCTTTCTCTAACTAAGCTGCTCAATCTCCTGCTGCCGCCTAGACTTTCCAGGAATAGTTTGTACTTTTTCCTTCCTTTTTCAACTCCAAACCTCTCGCTTCCATATGCGTAGATGATGTCCCCAAATTTATCCAGTTTCTTTTCAACTGTTCCACTTAACCTTTCCAATGCAAAGCAGAGATCTGTGTTTACTGTGTCCCATGCAGTTTTCTCACAAGCTCTTGGCCATTTAACTCCAGGCTTGTGCCCGTTGAGGTTCTTTTCTCTCTTACGCTGGTTTGTCTGCCCGGTTCACAAGGATCATTAGGTTCATCACTAACTGTGTCCATGCAAGTCCTCCTCACATCTATGACAGGGGTGCTGATATCCTGCGAACTGTGGTTTGCTTCCTGTCGCTGGATTTCATTCGACTGACTTGACTGACTTCGTAAGAAGTACTGATCAATGCGAGGCCCTTGTCCCTTCTCCCTCAAGCATTTCATTCTCCCTTGATGAATCTTCAAACCCCTGACTGTTGTCGCCTTGCTCCAGCCGCAGACACAAACCTGGAGTTCCATGTCTTTGCTAACTGCAGATCTTGAACTAGTCTTTTGTGAAGTACTCTCTATACTCATATCCGCTTCCGCTCCTAAGTCCTTAACCGTGTTGTCCAACGTTGAGTCATCTTCCGCCTCGCCTCGCAGACTCTAGGGGTATTTTCCTGTTTAATTTCTTTGAAGCCTTGGGCGGTGTCTCCAGCATCCTGTAAACACAGAGTTGGATACTGCCGACAAGGGTAGCTAACCCTTGCCAGCCCCAATGGGGTCTCTTTCCTCCAGTCAGCTGTCTCTCCAGGCTGTCACGAGGTCTTTCCCTTGTTGCCAGCTGCACTATTCACAGCAGTCACTGGACGTATCCAGATCTTCATGATTTCCATTACATGAGAGTAGATGTTAAAACTTCATGCTGATTTGAACTTGGCTCTCGCCAAGATAAGCACCAACTAAGACGTAGCTTCACAGTAAACTAATGTGATCCATATGTGTCTCCATCCATTTGGCGCTTCCTTCCATATGATGATGTAGATATCCTTCTGTCTGGTGTTGATGGCTGAAGTGTAATGCTGGCTCCAGGGATCAGCTTATTTTGCCTCCCTAGCGCATCAGCACACACAACGGCTGCGATGCTGGCTCCGGGATCAACCATAGTGCGGTCTCCCCAGCGCATCAGCATGACAACCGCCTGGATTGAGCTAAGTAGGGTACATCTCTGGGGTCTTCAAGTGGGCACCTTCCATCCTCGGTGTTTCGTCGACCAGCCCACGACACCTCAAGAGGGCTCGACGGTGATTCTGGCGCCCCAGCATCACCCCCTCCGTCCCCCACTCAACTCAGCCCAGCTTACTTACCTGTATATCAGCCTTTCTTTCTTTCTATTGTGCTTGAGATCCCCAGCCAGAATCTTTCCGTCTCAACCACAGCCAGTTGCTGCTCCTCTCTGCTGCTTCAGATAAGTTCTTCACTGTGCGACGCAACTCTTGGCCATTGAATCCGACATCTCTGAGAAACCGGGTTGTAGAGTGTGCCACAAATCCTCGACATCCCACTTCCACTGGGTAAACCCAGACTCTCCATCCTCGCTGTTCCGCTTCAGTGGCTAGTTGAGCATACCGCAGTTTCTTCCTCTCATACGCCTCATCTACAGCATCCTCCCATGGCACTGTTAACTCCACCAGGTGAACAAGGCGTGCTGATCCAGACCACAAGACAATATCTGGTCGAAGGTTTGTGGTGGCAATCTCAGGTGGAAAAATAAGCCGCTGACCAACATCCGCCAGCATTTTCCAGTCTCTAGCAGCTTCCAGTTGTCCTGGGCGAGGATTGGTTTTAACACCTTTTCTTGGTGGTTGCTCTCCTGGGCGGAGGAATGTTGTCTTTTGTGTGTAATGTTTTGATGGAACAGGTGGCAACTTATTGGTCATGTTACGCTTGTCTTCCAAATGCTAAGGCCAAACATCGCAGCACCTGGTCATGGCGCCAAGTAAACCGCCCTTGGCTAAGAGCCACCTTACATCCTGTCAAAATGTGCCTTAATGTTGCAGGTGATGAACACAAAGGACATGAGGGATCCTCTCCTACCCAGAGGTTTAGGTTCTGTGGTGATGGGAGAACATCATATGTTGACCTTATAAGGAAACTGATCCTGCTCTGTTCCATTGACCATAGGTCTTGCCAGCCAATCTTGCGTTGTTCCACACTCTCCCATCTCATCCATTCTCCCTGCTTGCCCTGGGAAATGGCCTTTATACACCTCATCCTCTCCTCCTGCTTTTGCACCTCGTTGACTACAAGCTTCCTCCGCTGCGCTGGGGCTGCCTTGTGCCATGTAGGAGGAGCTGAACTGAGACCAAGACCCCTCTTCCATGCTGAACTTGCCCCATGATATCACCAATTCGAAGGGCAGCCTTTGCATCCTCCACAGCTTTCTTTGCCACCCACTTTCTTCCAGTTTTCAACACAGGTGCTGCCTCCCTTACGCATTTGTCGCGTGACTCTACTAATGTCATTTCCAGTCGGACCTTGGCGCACTTAAACTCCTCGGTTAGAGCGAGACAGGTAGCTGCAGTATTCCTTACCATAAAGTCCCACTCTGCTGAGGCAGCGTGGAACTCCCAACCATTTCCTGATGTGTGAACTGATTAAAGCTTCCAGCTTCTCTACTGTTGTCAAAGAAACCTCAGTACACAGTCAGTGGCCACAGCAGCCGTGGCAGTAGGCCAAACTGAAAGCACCAGAGTTTTAGTTTGCCTGGTAAAGCGCTGCTGTCTATGCTCTTCAACCCTTCCACAGCTTGTTGTCTAACTTCTCCCACACTAACTGTGTCCTTTAGATCCCCGTCGTACCATCTCCCAAGGCTCTTCACTGGCTTCTCAGACACTGTTGGTATTGCCTCACCATTAATGAAGAACGTTTTATCTACTACTTTACCTTTAATTATAGAGATGCTCCTTGATTTAGTGGGCTTGAATTGCATTCGTGCCCATTCAATGTTATTGGTTAATTTGCCCAATAACCGATTAGTGCAGGCTACTGTTGTAGTCATGGTTGTCATGTCATCCATGTATGCTCGAATTGGTGGTAGTCGCATTCCAGAAGC